>JASGXE010005604.1:0-23876 GCA_030068105.1 Sinentomon sp. SZTP_YWyxl | reverse complement strand
AATTTGGAACGGATAACTGAAATCGGAATTCCCAGGGGCAAACCTACTTACCTCCTACCTACCTGACTGGAATGCCTGCAATAATTCCAAAAAAAACCAATCTTGTCATTTGGCTATGCAAGTAAAAAAGAATAATTTTGATTTGGACTGCTCTTCATTTTGCTTCCATGCTGGCTTTGACTCATGTAGGTGGGTAGGCAGATATCTTTTGGAAACAATGTCCTTCAATCCTGCTTTTCATGAATCCAAAACTGATCTGTCATTTTTATGCCATTTAGAACATTATCATGTATTCTTATTGCTTAAAAAGACTGCTTTTTATATTTGGCACCCTTTATGTGTTCTTAATTTCGGCCAAGTAGTTAATTGCAATGCTCTGCTGCTCACAATACATTGGGCCTAAATTTCGGCCATTTTATTTCGCTTATAACTTTTTTTAAAATGCAGTCAGGTGGCCGAATTTTGGTATATCTGGCTTAAATTTGGCCACCAAATCAATGACCATGAAATTTGAGGGGGTGGCCGAAATTAGGCACTTCATATCCTAATTTCGGCCACCTAAAAATGTTTTAAAAAATATGTAATATGCGTAGAAAATATCAGTTTTTTTGCACAGACACTCTTCACAAGAGGCTAAGGAATGACTAGAAATTTTTAAAATTGCACAAAACATTAACACAGCTTTGGTAAGGCAAAAAGTTTACTTAAAGTGGCCGAAATTTGGGCACTTTACGGTAATGTTCTAGATTCTAGAGTAGGTAGGGGTAAGGGGTAGGTTAATTTGGTCCTTCACTTCATGAGTTGACCTGGTGCGATTATATTTTTTTTCTTTGAGATGATATTTCGGTCTCCAAGATTTTATTTTTGGCTGAAAACAATATAATGGCCTGTCACAAAAATGTAATTTTCATGTTCTCCATTTTTTTATGAAGCATCACTTTTGGGATGTTTTTGAAAACTTGGTAAAATAAAGTTCTTCCTGCAGAAAATCTCTGGAATTTTTTGTTGGTACATAGCTATGATAAAGCTGAAGATTGTGCGCCTGTGTTCAGCTTAGAAGATTTATTTTTGGGGGTTTCTCTATTGGGAAATGATTGTGTGGGTCAACTTTTCCAACATGCCAAAAACACAATGTGTAGTGTTGGGAAAAAACAAGATTGCAGAAAAATATAAGTTAAGATCGGAGAGTTATCGTTTGGATCGTCAAAAAGTCTTCCCCTTTCTTTTCCATGGGTACCGACTTTTTCAATCCAACGGAAAAAATATTGAAAAATAAGCAATCAAATGGTCAATTCCTGCTTTTCAATCAATGGTCAATTCTGCAGTGGGTTTTCGTACAGTAAAAATTCTATTTTGACAGTCCTCTGGGAGTGGGTATTTCGATTTTTGTCCACTTCTAGGTACGTGGTTTCTTTGGACTGTCATAAATCTTCGGCGGTTCTTCTGTAGCCATAAATACATGCATTGTGATTTGACAGTCAACATAAATAAGCGATAAAAAAATTTTCTGCTCTTTTGGAGGCCACGCGCAGTTAGTTGCCAGCAATTCCGCCTCCATTTCCGTGGAGCGAATTATTACAATAAAGCAAATGAAAGCACCATACCTATTTTTTTCAATCGGGCACCATTGAATGAATGAATTTGGTTTTTGTTGTTGCTGCCCACCGGACTTTATTTCACCACTCCAACCCTCTTATATTAATTTTGTTCTAGGGTTTCTAGAAAAGTGGTCCTTTTAAGCACAGCCTGCAAATGACAAGTTTTTCCACGGAATGGCAGCTGGTAGTGCATTTTGCAGGATGTGAGTAATCGAGAGGGTTGCCTCTGCCTTGGGACCATTGGCTCACAATAATACAACCAGGATTTCTCTTGTGTGAATCCATTCTGTTCCAGAATTTGCTGCCAAACGTGTCAGCATGGTTTGGCGATTGGCCCAATGCTGCTGCTTTTTTCTCTCCGTCAAGAATGTGTGGGATCTGATTTGCACTCACCACGGTCACTCCCAGTTTGTTAAGCGTTTCACAGTTATTGGCGGAATTGGACGTGATGTCTTTGGTGAGAAAGAGCACAGTGCACGAAATGGAATCACCTCAGAAAATCTGAGGATGACTGGTGAGTGCAACACACATTCTTGATGGAGAGAAAAAAGCAGCAGCATTGGGCCAATCGCCAAACCATGCTGACACATTTGGTAGCAAATTCTGGTACACTGTGGGCGGGATCACTCTAACAGAGAAATCCTGGTTTCATTATTGTGAGCCAATGGTCCCAAGGCAGAAGCAACCCTCTCGATCACTCCCACCCGGCAAAATGCACTAGCGCTGCCATTCCGTGGAAAAACTTGTCATTTCCAGGCAGTGCTTAAAAGGACCACTTTTCTAGAAACCCTAGAACAAAATGTAAGAGGGTTGGAGTGGTGAAATAAAGTCAGGTGGGCAGCAAACGTATGCAAATTAAGGTCCATGGCCCATCTAGCCCATAAGACACCCCTGATCTGGAGAAATGTACAATTCATCGAACTTTCTGGATGCACCTCGTATGTGACGTGCCAGTAATCCAACGCAATTAACATTGTACGGATGGGCCGTTTTTTTAAGTGGGGGTTAAACATCAATGAGAGACCTGCGTTTGAATTTGCCTCTGTCTCCGTGCTTCTTGCTTGCTCCATGCTTTCATGCAAATCCATGCTTTTTGCTGTCTCCAGGCTGACATGTTTACTTTGTCAGCATAATCAAAGAAAAAATAGCTACCTACCGAACAATCTGACAGGCCTTATTCTTTATTTTGGAAATATTTGTGGTCCCTGCCAAGGTTTGCCTTATCCCAATAAATACTCATGCATTGAATCTGGTACCTATAGCAGGTGGTCTTCATTCATTTGATGACTTTTGTCCCTTTTATATCCCTCCATTGGTGTGTAAAACTGCAGAAATCACTTTTCCTTTATTCTTTCTTTCCATTATTTTTTCTTTTTTTTTTCTGCCCAACTGAATGGACCAAAATTGCCAATTGATAATGGAGCGTTCATGTCTGGTGTGCGAAAACAGGCGCACACCAAACACACACACTGCAAAATCAATGCATACGATGGCATTGTCAAAGGAGAAAGTAACTTAGAAAATGGTGATAAAATCAGCAGCCAGATTGCTTTATAAAAATGTCACATGGCTCTGGAAATGATATCTATATCTTCAAAGAAGCTGAGGGACAAACATTGAACAATCGACCTATGCTACTTTTCCCACTCATGTAGCACAAAATGTTTACCCTTTGCCTTTGTACACCCTGAATATAATGTGTCAAGCTTTTATAACGGGACCTTTTTTGTGATACCTGAATTTGAAAGCAAAGGGAAACCTCAAACCAACCACTACAATAGAACTGTGGATTACCATATCTGAACGACTGGTTCTCATCCTTGCTTTAACGAGCCCAACCGAAAAAAAGTCTTTGAGCGACGAGCATATGTCATCTCTGCGGCAGAAAAGGTTGAAAACGTGCTGTGTCAGAAATTTTTGAGGGGAAATTTTAGATGGTGTTGATAGACTGAAGAATCCAACAAACCTGCATGATAAGTGATCAGATCTGGACATCATTGCTTGGTGAAAAGTGTGCACTTTATCACAAAGATGTGTTTACCCCCCCCCAAGTGGGGTAATTTGGTTGTCTTGCACTCAAGTAGGTTCCTGAGCATCTACTTCACAAAGATGGGACAACTACAACATGACAGAGTAATGTTGACAAGATGGATGTGAGGTTCCCAGTTTTTTGAGTTTGAATAAAACATAGGGTCAAATTACCCCACCCTTAGGCTAATCAAATTTAGGATTCCTGCCCAGAGCACATTCGTTTTGCATGCACAGGCCAATAAATGAAGGAACCCCACCCACAGGTGCAGAAAATTAGGCATGCAATGCCTTTGTTTCCTATTTGGAGGCTCCCAATTTTTTTGCTCCTAGGGATTGCTCCTTTGAGGATACTGTCCTCCAAATCACCTGCCAGAGCCTTAGACCTTGAAACCCTACTGGGCGGCCACACCAGGCCCAGCTACAGGTGACCCTAGTCCCCAAGTCAGACACGCCCAGCCCAGAACCCCCACGGAATAATAATTTACCCCCTCTCCTGGAAAATACACAACCTTGCCCAGGGATGGGTAAATTTTGTACATGGTTTTTGTACGTCTGTAATACGAGCAGAATAATGATTGTGTACGCCTGAATACGAGTACACAATTCTCTGTGCGGCTAAATATGACTGTGGAGAATTTTGTACGTCACTTTTCCCGCAACGTACAAAATCATTTTGTACGTTATTTTTGTACGTGCGTACAAAATTTTTTTGGAAGGGTCTGTTAAGTAACTAACATCCTCGTGGAGTACAAAAATAAATTGGATGTCAAAAACAATGTCTACAATCCCAATAATTATTGACATTGTTAGACAAGAAAAAACTAGATATCTACCATAATAAACAGCAAGCTGGGTTACATAAGCTAGGCTAGGCTGCCTAATCATTCTATAATCACTCAGAGATATACAGAATATTCAGTATTATGCAGAATATTCAGTGTCAGAAGAGAATACAAAAATGCAATCGTTTTATTCTAATTTTCACAGGACATTTTATCACCAGTAAGGTTCACCAATTTTAGGAGAGCCACCGGGGGTAATTAGTGATTTGAGGCATTTTTAAATGTTTTGTACCTGCAGCTGCCACAAATAGGAGGCATTCAAGACTGTTTGGTGTGCAAATTGTACTTTCACCGTGATCTTAAAATAGACCACGACCACGCCATTGGCTTTCCCTCATCCATTATATTTTAAAAGAATTCATAAAAGTGTATCTCATTTCCTTCCACATGGTTTGTTTGGTGAGCTGTTGTTGACAACAATTTTATTGCATCAATGCATTTAAATGCAGTTTAGCTGCTTCAAGGGGAAGATAAAACAATACCTATGGTATCGGTGCAACAACGCATCTCTCAGTGGTGTCACCCAAGTTGAAAACACTTCCTACTTGAGAAAAACTTGAGAGCAGATTTGCACAGATGTACTCGTATTTTACAGAAATGAAAGAAATTTAACATCAAATGTTGCATTTTACCTGGGAAACAACCGGCCGATTTGCACAAACGAAGATTAATCTGCAGATCGGGTTGATCACAAATATTTGGATTCACATCAATACTGCGAATGACAAGATCAAGCACATCCATCACCACTTGTCGATCCGCGGATCGAGGCAATCGCGCAGATTAATCTTCGTTTTGGAAATTGGCCGAACATCCGAATTGTACCTACTAGTGGTTTTGATGATGACTCTTCCTTTACAAAAAATGTTTGTCGAAATTTCGTCTCAACATTACCAACACTGTACACAATTTATTATTACCTGATTTGGGGCCATTGTCATAGGCCTACCGGGGAAAGTTTTTTGATAATGACATTTCTGCCCCTGGTCTGGAAACTTGTTTTTTCAAGTCTGGATATCGTATGATTCGACAATTGCTTCAAATCATGTAATTTTGTGCTGTGTATGTGATACGGGGCCACAACTCAACATTTCTCTATTTATTTTGTACTAGCATCTGTCTCTTGTCGTCCAGGTTTTTTGGGCAATATTGAGAAAAAAATGCAGAAACACCATATCTGAAATTTCCAGAGTCGTTCTTCCTTTAAGGTGTTGCATAATCAAACACATATGTAACTAGGGATGCTTTTTCGTATAACTTCAGATATGGAATTTTCTTATTTGGGTATTTTGACCACATATCTAGATGATCACATAGGTACCTAAATAATAAGCTACCTAGCAATACCTATCATTGGGGTAATTTTACACTTTTTGTGGAATAGAAAACCTGGAATTCTGCAGGGGAAATACGAGAACGGGACACCGTCTTTCACACCACAGGTTACATAATTCTTATGTATGCATTCAATGAACTCTGTTCCTCAAAATTGATGCCAGAGAGAGCAATTTGGCTTGTTGATTGAGGTGGTTAAATCTATAAATTATTCCTACACTGTTGAATCTAGTTTGGCACTTTTAAGGTGCCTGCTGGATGTTGATATGATGATAAAAGCTAGAGTCTACTTTTATTTTCACTTGTGTTTGACACTTAGGTGATGTCTAAATGCATGATTTACCCACCCGGAAAATGTGCATGTCTCCTCATTCCCAGGAGGTGCCTGCAAAGATCATTCGCACCACTTTTTTCTCTACCTACATATCAATGCTCAAAATTTTGTTCAAAATTGCACAGTTCAATTTCCACAAGACTCAGATACCACTATTGGGATTTAGTTTTGTTGTTCCAATGAACAATCCCACCAGTGCATGGCATGTAGAGAATTTTGTACTTCACCAAAATTACCTAACAGATTTCTAAATAATATTGTACGTCAAAAGAATTTTGTACACGTACAAAAATGACGTATAATACGTCATGTATTATACGTCTATTTTTGTACGTTTACCCATCCCTGGATCCCTGACCCCCAAATCCACCCTGCAAAAATTCATTGCTTTGGTTCTTTAGCTCCCTACCACAAATGTAATAGGTAGGCTACATTGTGTTATGAAATTTGCCTGAATTTCTTTGGATAGGTAGGGCTTAGGATGGTTTGCATGGGCCCATGTCTTTTGTTGCACCCTAATCAAACTGTGAAACCTTTTGCCTTTTGACACTTTTCACAAACCAAGCAAGAATCATACTTATTTGCTGTAGGTACCTTGACGATTTATTTCTTTCTTGGAATTAGCTTTCTACTTGTAATGGAAATTCATTACTGGGTCAAGATTTGATGTTTTCCATCTCTGGCATTTTTCCAACCCCGTAGCTGTTACTGTAGGTATTTCCTGAAACTTATTGGGCCAGTTGCTAACCACATAGCTTAGCTGAGGGCAGAGGTTTGCATTTTGTCCATTTTTGCTCGCATTACATTAGGCATGCTGGTTATCATTTTTGTCAACATAACTTTTTTTCCTCCTTTTTGTAGCATGTGCTGCTGTTGGTAAACTATGATGTTGATGCACTTTGTGGCTGCAAAATAGTTCAACATCTGTTAAGATGTGATCAAATACCATACACTTTGATTGCAGTTCAAGGTTTGCAAGAGCTTCAGGAATCATTTCAACAACACTGCAATCAGGTTGGTGTATTAGATGGGTCTGAACTGAGTTCTTTGAGTAACTTCAGTGTGTGTGTCAGCTCATAGTATCTAGGAGTATCTTGCAGGGCTGCCAATGTCATAATGAAGATGACATGGGTGGAGAAAATGCAATCTGTCAGATTCTGACATGATGAAAATAAAATTTTGCCTGGTAAGAATGTACCTATCTGTCCCATGAACAGCCTAATTTTTGCGACCCTTGAGATTGGCATGTGAGGTAGACAAAGTGGACTTCTGCAATGGGCGGTCACTTACTTATCTAGCTCTCTAGAAAGTAAAGAAACTCTTTTTCTTCTGTCTGTGCTCACGTGTTGGTATCTACTATATGAAGCAATTTTCTGTTTAAATTTGGTCAGCTGCTTGTTTAACTTTTCTGTGCCTAGCTGCTCAGTTTTCTTCGTGTGGGTGTGGGGGCTTTTTTGGACTTCATCTCCATGTTTGATCTCTAGACCAGCATTGGCCAGAAGTTGATGTGTTCATGTTGTTTGACTCAACTACTTTTTTTATTCCTCATGCTGAGATTGCTGTGAATTGTAGCAAAAATCATCGAAATTTAATCAGGTTTCAGCTTGGTAATAATTTGCGTAAATGGCTTCTAGTTGTGTGCCCAACCTTGATTCAATCATGAGGAATTTGTTCTTTCTTTTCTGACAAGTCTTCAGTAGCCTTATTGACACCAACCTCTCTTTCTTGTTTACCCCATATCATGACAAACAAAGAGTTAAACATTTTTGCCCCTTTTGCTGAATGGTGAGTTGGAGTTGCCTGCGAAAGTTTTACTTTATGCCAACCACATTTCGGTACCCACCTTCAAAAAATAATTGGTCACATGTGCAAAGAAACATGAGTGGCTGCCTACCTCAGAACAATTCTGCACTTTCATTTTCAAACACATTTTCCTATGAATGATTTCTTTGAAAGGATTGGTGTTTGCTGCAAATATCTTAGCTGGAAAAAGTGAAGGCTCCATAATTGGGCAGAAGATTTTTTGGGAAATGTTGAAATCTGCTGGTTTTTTGATAGGGGGTGTTTCGTGTTTTCGTATTTGCAGATTTTCAATCAAGGCTTTGACAACAAAAGAAAGGTGTTGTGTCTTCTCTTCCCTTATACACGGTGATTCAGAAATAGTGGACAAAACTTCGCCCACGTATTCCTCTGTTAATTCTGAACAAAAATATCGCAATGAACCAATGTCTGCAAATGCACCGTTTGGCCGTAAAAAGGATTTCTTTAGTTGTCATCTAGCCCTGGTGTACGTGCACTTTTCCAAATGCATTTGCGGACAATCTGAGCATCCTAAATGTGTCAAACTTGACAGCTGGGATCCATGCTATCAAGCGCATTGCTTCACGTTCCAAAAACGTGCTCTGACGGCTGAGGCATCCAAGACAGATTTTGGTAGCATGGCTCGTTTAATTGGCCTTTTTCGTCTCACTGTGCCATCAGCACAGCGACGAAAGATCTGATATGCTTGCGATGGCGGAAATTGAAACTTGAATTGCAATGCAGATCAGACAAATGAAAATACTTGTAATTGGACAGCGCCACCGTTCGTTTACGGGATGCTTTTTGGTATAACTTGGAACGTGAAGCAATGCGCTTGATACCAAGGATCCCAGCTGTCAAGTTTGACACATTTAGGATGCTCAGATTGTCCGCAAATGCATTTGGAAAAGTGCACGTACGCTTGGGCTAGATGACAACTAAAGAAATCCCCTTTAACGGCCAAACGGTCCATTTGCAGACATTGGTTCATTGGGACTTTTTTGTTCAGAATTAACAGAGGAATACGTGGACGAAGTTTTGTCCATTATTTCTGAATCACCCTGTATGCCTGGGTTGGGAAGGGCCCTCTTGGTGCCAACATTCCCTTTTGTTTAACCGGTCAAGCCCGGCTGCCGTACTTGCCATAAAATGCTACTGACAGCTCCGATTGCCGTACGGTGTACGTGCATCCAGAGCTGTTGCGATTTTCCGACTGCCATACACCGTATGTGCGCAATTCTCATGTAATTAAATGGGTTTTCTGCGACAAATCGCATTGGCGAATCTCCAAGTTGGAAAGAGGAATAAACAGCGATCCAGCCGATGTTTATTCCACCAAAATCGGTCCAACCGTTTTAAATTGGTGCAATTTTCAAATTTCGGTTTTTATTGTCTTTAGTTCTTGTTGAAGGTGCCTTTTTCGCTATCGTGCGACATCTGCCTACTGCCCGCCGAAATTCGAATTTTCAGAAAGCCGAAAGACGTGCGATTTAGCAGACGCTTATTTCACGTGATTTGCTGCATAAGTTGAGGAATGGCGTCGTATTGAAATTTCCTGTTTTTTTTTTTCCAGTTTTTGCTCAATTTTGGTGAGGTTTTCAGTAGTTTGTGGGTGTTTTTGCCAGTTTTTTGTCTGCAAAAGTATTTTTATTGGTTGAAAACATGAAAAATATGTGTGATTTTATTAACGCAGAGCAGAAATCTGGCTTGGTTGAGCAAGAAATGCATGCATTTCTGCTTTTTCCGTTTTTTGAAAATCCTTGCAAAAATTATTTGGCCCTAATTCCGGCAGGAATTAATTCCGGCACTCTGTTGCCGAAAATTGTGGAATACCATTTTAAAACCTGAATTCGTAATTCCGGGCTCGAGTGGTTAATGTATCACACGATGCTGATCAATTTGAAAAGGGGTGCAAAAATCAATTTGGTTATGGCCTCAGCCTCACTGGTGACCCCCTATAACAGCAGCATTGGTTTATGGTTAGGTTAGGTTTGGTTATAAAACCCAAAAAACTTAAAGCAAGTTTCCCTCACCTTACCGTACCTGGCCAATGATGCTGTTATTATTCCCAAAAACAAAAACTTAACCCAAGCTTACCTCACCTAAACTAACCAACCAATGCTACTGGTATGGGGGGCCACCAGCGAGTCCATTACCACAAATTTTGTGTGGCATTGGTGTTGTGCAATATTGCCTATCTCCCAGATCAATGGATTTTGCATCTCATGTCATGTCACACTTTGAGTTTGCATTGATCACATTTTGATACCATGTGAATTCGGAAAATAAGATAACGATTCTGCATTTTTTTGGGTTGAAAGAGGAATCAAAATATTGAGCTTTCAGTTGGAACTTGGATTTTGTGATTTCACAAACTTCTTGGAAAGGATTTAACGACAGGAAAAATGGCTTTTTTTGCCAAATGCTGTCTGCTTCTGGGGAAATGAAGAATGTTAAATAGGATTGTAACTCAGGGCATCACCGGGGGGTTTTGGCCGGCGTGAAAAGGTCACGAAACACAGTGCTAATCTATGTGTTTCAGGCACATTGAACAACTCCTGTTGAAAAATAATCCTGACCTTCCTTGCATGATTTCACATAAACACAGGTCAGTCGTATTCTGTTGATAAACTGTGGTGGAATGACAGATTTAGTTGAGTTTCTTCAGCCTCCTGATGAGTCAATTTTGTTTGTTGTTGACAGTCACCGACCGTCCCATGTCTGCAACATCTACAGTGATGGACAAATCAGACTGCTGGGTAGAGTGAGACCAGATGAAAACATTCCTGATTTAGATGATATTTTCAAGGATGAAGAGGTATGCATTGCATTGCATTCTGTCTGACATGGAGAGGGGGAGTTGGGCAGAGTTGTTTTTGCATGAAGTGGATGAAGGTAGGTGACAAAAGAACCTCGTTTTACTGCCAATGGCACATGCCAATTTTAAAAGTCACGGTGAAAAACGAAAGCCTTACTGGTTCGATGTACCTGATGCAGAATTGGGAATCCTCACCTTGCAGCTACCCTGGTGAAAGGTATCTACCATGATGATCCAATGAAAATATTGTGATCTGGTTTTATTGCTGGAACTCCAAAAACTTTGGAAGTGGGGTCTTCATTTCTTTCATTGATTGAGAAATATCCAAGTCTTTGCACAGTTGGCTTCTGACAACATCTAGAAAGAAGCTGAGAAAATTTCATGTCATTGCTTGGTTTTGTTTTCTTTGTCCAGTGTGTTATTAAAATCACTTGAAAAACTGTGGTTGAAAAAATAGAATGTTCAAAGAAATGTTGAATGAATGAAGCAGGCGATACGACCACGTCAACGAGTTAAAAACGAGAAGTCACAAAACAAAAAATAAAAACTCACAGAGGAGATCTTTCAACGTGTCACCACGCCATCGTCAGCTGAACTCGTCGTGGCGTAGTGACACGTCGAAAGATCTCCTCTTAGTTTTTATTTTTATTTTGTGACTTCTCGTTGATGTGGTCGTATCGCCTGCTTCATTCATTAACACTGCCGACCACTGCCAACAAACATTTGAATGTTTTGACATGTTTACGAGGGTACTACTTGGGTAAACAACAATGAAAATTCAGGAAGATTTGATGCAAGTTCGTGGTAATGTTTACTCATCATTCAACACTGTGACCAGATGGATTCAACAATTTAACGATGGTAAGGATGACTTTAAAGATGAAATCTCCACAGCGAGTCCCAAAACAGCCATGAACGGGGTATCTAAATCTTATTCGGAAATGCCAAGCGATTGGTGCAAATTAATAATCGAACGGCAGTTGCTTAACTCGTGGTTGCCATGGGACCAACAAATGGCACAATATCAAGGATTTCGTACGATGGCTTGGGCGTGAGGAAAGTTAGTGCAAAATAGGTGCCTCATCAGCTTAGCCCGGAGCAGGCAGGAAAGGGGATGGATTTTTGCACAGAAAACATCAAACGTTTTGGACCAGGAGGTGCGAAACAGTTCACAGACATTGTTGCAGGAATCCATACCTGGCACTTGGGAACAATGTCTCGGGAAAAGCTACAAACATGATATGGCTAGCAGATGACGAGCCTCAGCCAAAGATCCTGTGATCGGATTTTCGATCAAGAAAACCGAACGTATTTTAGCGTATTTTTTACCTGACCTGTGAGGGTTCTATGCTGGTTGATGTACTCCCAGGACAGCAAACAAGGACAGGAGAATAATGTTGTGGTGTAGTACCTACAACCGTATTTGGTGTAATTTTCCGAGCTCTTCGAAAAATTTCCAAGAGAAAAAGACAACGTTGGACATGTTTCCCAATGGGTGGCACGCCGAGGCAACCCATGTTGAATGCTTTTTTATAGACCCATAGGTAACAGTCATATCATTCCTTCTCATAGGACTGCTGCTAGGTACTTGATGGTCTCTTAACCCATCAAGCCCAGAATATTTCACTTGTGAACGCAATAACAAAGCCGGATAGATCAATTTTCGTTCTTACACCAAGGCCGGAATTTAATTTTCGGAAAAAGAATACGCACGATTTTTGCACTTTCATTGCCGATCACTGCCAAACTTTCAGCCAGAATTGGAAAAAAATCAACAATTCCCCTTGAAAAATAACCTCAGAATTCAAATTTGCTGTCAAAAATAGCACCAAAACGACCGAAAAACACATGCGACAAGCCCAAATGAGAGAACACCAAAATTGCAGGATCGCCGCCGCGAACACAGCCATTTTGAATTGGAAAAGCAGCGCCGCCACGCGGTCGGGCGAAGCCAATTTTCAAAAAATCGCCGCGCTGCCGAATATTCTCCGATTGCGATGAAACAAAAACCAAAATAATCGCTGAAGTGTCGTCTGCCGGGATGAATAAAATCGAATTCGCTCCCACAGCCGGAATTTGTCTGAAAATTGCGGCAAATGAAGTGGTGATGGAAACGGATCGTCCGGCGTTGGTGATGAATTTAAAAAAGCGTGTTTTGGCCATTTTGTGCGATGTCTGCGCCTGGACGAGGTACGTGCTTCGGGCTCAATGGGTTAACAGTGGATACGAGATGAAAGCGCACTCCAGAGAGAGAGAGAGAGAGAAAGCTCTTTGTGCCTGTATCCCCAAAAGGGATTACCAGGGGACTGAGATCCAGGGAAGGCCATGGATCCGAAGGAATGTTGGTCATATCCTGGCAGAGGGTAGCCTCCATTTCAAAACAGTCTCATCTTTGACTTTGGGCTTCTCTAAAGAGAGAGCAATCAAAGTGTCTCATTTTGTGCTTTGCTTTGCCTAGAGCGACGAAGAGTCTGATGTAGATATCTTTGAAAGTGGACAACCCAGTAAAGATGTTGAAGACGTCTCATCGAAAACAACGACAGAGAAAGCAATAGAAAGGCGGAGAAATCGACGCCAGTGGGAGGAGAAAAGGAAGCAACTCTTGTTTGACTACACCCAGTTCAATTACTATGGCCAATCGGTTAGTTTGAAGCAGATTTTAAGCGGAAATCACCTACCCAAAAATTGAGACAGGGAAAGCCTTTGTGGTGTGAACTTGCATCTCTCTGGACCCTGATTTCAAATTAATCAGATGCTACCTGCATAAGCCTATCTGTTCAGATACCTATCTGAATTCAGTACCTCGAACTCTGTAAACAGCACAAACCGGCTGATTCATCATGATTCGTGTCTGGCACAGAATGAGGCTCCTTCTGACAGACACAGGCACGCTTCCTGGTCTTCAAAGAAAAAGTTCCCACCAGCAAAAATGACCATTCACGAATCGGGAAAATCCAACCGCCATTTTTTATGTCTGCATCACATTGCTGTATTTCATGGTTATTTTTCTGTGGAGCTGCATAACGTTTTGATTTCATATTTTCGGTAGACATCTGATGGACTAACCAGAGAGAAAATTTTTGTAATTGGACTGACTTAACCTCTTCTGCAGGAGGTTTTTTGTTTTCTAAAATGAAGCTCCAAGAGCACATTGCAATTACACCCCTTTTGGTGTTTATAGTTGGGCAAACGGAACATGTTCAAGATGGACTGTTTCACTGCTTTCATGCTTTGCAGGTTTCAAACTGGACAGACTGATTTATCCACCTGTTATTGAGAAACATATCGTGTTAGGCCTCTGCAAAGCTGGGCAAAAGTGGTTATAGCATCTTATGGGGTGGGTGGTATTTCATTTTCAGAGTTCTATTCTGATGTTTGAAGTCACATGGAAATTGTCAAAAGATACATCAGAGTTACTCTTGTAAGTTTGATTTTTTTAAGTACCTACCTACCTACCAAATTTCAATTTTAACTTTTGCCATTTTATCCTCGGCCACCGATATTTTCTGTTGTGCAAATACACAGGACATAACCCGGACAAAGTCTATTTTTTCCATTTCCTGTAACGGTTCTCAATAAGTTTTTGGATGCCCAACCATTGCCAACAAAATAAATGTGTTTTCGTCATTGAAGAGCATACGGAGATTCTTTTTCAGAGAGTTAGATTACAACTAAACATATAACACATGCTGATGATACACGTGCATATTAATGTTATGTACTTACAGAAATCATGATACAAAGCATAAAAGTACAGCAGAATTGCACTGCTCCTGACCAGTATGCATCAATTCCTGCATGCCATGTGTGAAAAAGAGGTCTGTACACTGTACAGTGATTGTCCTGTTCATTCTGAATCGTCCTGTATTGTGAACACAAACTCTGGTGAGCAAATGGAAAGCAGGAGGTCGCACCCATCATGTTTTATCTCACTGATTTATCACTCGTACACCCCCCCCCTTACTCAGGCATTTATTTTGAAGCTGAAATTTGCATATCTGCTCTCTAATGGATTTAATTATAGGTATCCTGGTGTTTGTTCACTTTCTCTGCCTATTTATTATTCCTAAATCTTATCAAGCTACAGGTCATCACACTTTGGATGTCGTGTTCGGCAGTTGCAAAACAGGAAGAGGTACTTAACATGACTGCATCTTCCACATTTTGTTGAACATACCTGGTCCACTCTCCGTTATGTGTTTGGATGCATTCTGTATGCTATGCCTCCAATGTTCATGTTCACACTGTGGGAAACAATGTCAGCAGTTTGCATGCGGCAACAGTTTTGTAACTTATCTTGTCTCATCTGTTCTCAAAATTTAATCCACCTGCCCACCAACCAGTGTGGCAGGTGTTTTCAAATGGGGTTGTGTTTTGTTGTGTTCTGACCTATCCTGACAGGAGCATTTTGTGAATTTGGAGTGAGAAGAGGTCAACCTTCTCTTTCTTGTCTTTCTTTCTTTTTTTCAGGTGGGCAATTATTGGTTTGACCGAACAGTATGTGCTTGAAAAGATAGAACCACAGCAATATTTGCTACAAGCAAGTGATTTGCAAGGACATGTTGCAAGAATGGCCCCAGGCAGAGGAAGGGGGAGTGGGAGGGGACAACATCAGAGGAACAGAGCAATGAAGAAAGCAAATAATAATTATCATCCAGTTGTTCAGGATGGATCAGGTGATGCATCTGAGGAGTCTGCCGATTTGCCAAAGGAATGCCTACAAATAACATTCGATAGAGAGTATCCTTTCTTTCTTTTTTCTATTTCTACGAGTGCATCGTTTCATGTGAATTATTTGAGGATGGTCCTGACTTAATTGGGAAATTCCACATTTTGGTGAATAATTATTGATATCCAAATTCTGGGAATGTTTTTCCACAACAAATAGTTTTACAATGTTGACATCCCATCCATTCCCTAACACTTTGGATTCTCTCGCGTAAGGTCGCAAAATGTTCTGAAATTGTGACGTTAAGAAAGACGCGTGAATAGGAAATTGGAAGTGCTTTTTAGATGTAAATCATGTGTAATATAATATAGGTAAATAAAGGTTTATCATTGTCAAGGAGAGAACACTCTTATCATGCTCGAATCAGGATTATATCTTTTCTCTGTCTGATCAAATCAATTGGGTACCTACGTGACTAAATCTAAAAAATCTGATTCTGATTCTGACAGGTTGGTGGTGCTGGTAACCTCCAATGCCTACCTACCTCCCAGAATTTGGACAAATAACTCACTGGATCGATTGCAACGTCTGTAACGGTGTCCTCCTGAACAATAATAACGTCCTTGTTGAGGAGGACACAATCCAGCACCACCAACCTGTCTTATTAGAATGCCCTCCGCAAGCTTCCAAGCAATTTTATTCTGGTTGCTGAACCAAAGCTAATGACTTGAACCAGAACTAATGACTAATGAGTTTATCATCATGTCATGTAATTATCTCGAAATATCCATAACATACCCATTATAGGTATTGTCGTATGATCAGGCTAACAACGCCCTTTTTCCTTAGCACAGAAACCCATTTTATGCTTTTGTCCGACATCCACTTCCATCCATTCCAGTCTTCAATTGTCTCTCTACAGACATTGGACACTTGAAGAGAGCATAAGGCATACCACACTGACTACCTGTGGTTTCAAACTATGGACACTGACCGGAGAGAAGAGGCTCTACGGCTTCTTGGCTGAACTTGGGTCAGTGTTCTTTTTTTTTGCATTCTTTGTAAATTTATTATAAAATGCAATAAATTTATTATAAAATGCAATTGACATCACAAGCAGTCAACCTTTTTTCGTGATTGTTTAATAAATTGGCATTATTTTTGTTTTATTTATTGGCATTATTTTTGCCCACTTAAGAAAATCTTGCAATTTAAAAATGTTATAACACAAGGTCGGTGCGTTTCAGTGTTAAAAATGCCTAGTCTTTGCACATTTAAAAAGTGTTTGTCATCCCACCCCTATTCTAATTGTTGCACAGCTGGACCCACCAACCACATTCTAGGATAATCATGATCGGGGAATTGATATTCTGTCTGAGATTTTTTTGTCTGTCCGATTGAAGGGACAAAAAGTGCTGCCGGCCGAAAACCAAACACAAAACGAACTTGGTGGTGAAAAAACTCCACCGGAACTTCCAAACTGGAACACTGGGCTGAAAAAACTTACCAATGAAAGCACAACAACTTGGGTGGCACATACATCAGCAGCTAGGAATGTTCTCATTTTGCTTCACAGTCATGTACATTTCACCGGAATCTAGGTATTAAACCCCAATGTTTCTGACTTACATTTTTAATCCAACACTGTACAGACTGCCTTTGGTTGAATGTCGTCAGAAGTACAGTGCCATGGATCCATCTTTGAAGCAGGAGTTGCTTCAAACATTTGAATCCAGTTGTGAGAAGTACAAATTTCATGATCTCATCTACGCTTCATTCTTAGCCGTGTCTGGTTATGGAAGTTGTTTCACAGCTTCAGACTATGTCTATTCAGCCCTTGCACTACTAGAGACCTCTTCATCACATGAACAACAAAGGGATCCTCCAAGGAGGTTTATGGAGGCACTTGACTCTTTATCTATTAGAAAGGTAAGAAAGACACTTTACTTGCGGATACCTCTCCTGGATAGAAATCATCTTCTGACCTGCTTAATTCCGAATTTGGTGCAAATTACTCATTTGGAGCATGCAACTTATGTGACCCATTGCTGAGGACCGAGTGAGAATTTGGGGCATAAACTTGGGAATTTTACTGCTGGATTTTTTTTACAATGTGAATTAAAAACAGTTCCATAATGCCCAGAAAATGTATTAGCTCCTACGAAGTGCTGGAAATCTGGCACATAATTCAAGAACTGAACCTAACATTAACCGTTCCTCTTAATTTGCAGATTTGTCTTAAAAATTATTCTAAATTTAAGAGCAATCTAAGATATTTTAGGCTTCAATAAAGAACTCGTCTGAACTCTATCTGAACCATCACGTTATCTATCCTTTCCTGATGAAATGGTTAAGGTTTCCTTGGGCCATGGTTATGGCTTGTGCGTTGCACAGTTTCCGGATCCCAAGTTGTTGGTAGAGTGTGCTACCGCGGTTTCGGCACGAAAGTGTCGTGCCTTCTTCAGGCCCGGTTCAAAGAACCGTTGAAAGGTGTCTTTTTCACCGTAAGGTGTGCGCCACAGCAGGCAGCAATATACTGTACCAGGAGGTCGGTCAGGCCAACTGCACCTTAGTCAGCAGTGAGTGCTGCTGCGAGTGATGCTCTGTCTGGGTCAGCCGCTCCCTTATATATGAGCTTTTGGCATTGAGAGCACAACACAACTGTTTTTACCGGTTCAATTGGACCGAGAGCAAAATCCTGTCCACGGCTGAAAATAACAAAGTCAGGGACATAAAAGAATCCATTGAGATTCATAAGGCAGGTGAAAACACCGTTAACAACTGCCAAGGTCCCTTCTTCCCAAGAACGTGGCTCTCCCTCCTCAGAAAGAGGAGGAGCCAAGGTCACGGGAATGAAAACGCAACAAAAAAGCGGAGATTGGATCAGCCTGGGTCTAACGGACAAAGGCAACCATCATCGGAGAGATGAAGATCATCGGTTCCGGCACGCAAAAACAGTTTGTGTTGTGTCTCAAGGACAAATGCTCATATATAAGGGAGCGGCTGACCCAGACAGAGCATCACTCGCAGCAGCACTCACTGCTGACTAAGGTGCAGTTGGCCTGACCGACCTCCTGGTACAGTATATTGCTGCCTGCTGTAGCACACACCTTACGGTGAAAAAGACGCCTTTCAACGGTTCAGAACCGGGCCTGAAGAAGGCACGACACTTTCGTGCCGAAACCGCGGTAGCACACTCTACCAACAACTTGGGATCCGGAAACTGTGCAACGCACAAGCCATAACCATTACCTATTTCTGGTTATGTTGATTACCTCACTGGAATTCCAGAAGGTGCATTGCAATTTGTCATCTGTTTGAAATTCGCAAATGAAGAAGTGAAGAAATAAAGGTAGAAACAAAATGAGAAAAATCAACAAAAACCAACTGAATCCAATGAACCAAAATTCGAGCCAAAGCTGCACAAAAGAAGTGAAAATAGGGGGATTTGGTGGGAGAGCTCCCTGGCAGTCCTAAACCCGGTGCCTGTTTCGAAATAAGTCAGTGCAGCGATTCGGATGGAAGCAATGAAGCATTTACTGGTCTTAATTTTCTAAAGACAATAAGGACTGTGAGGAAATCAAGTTCCATTCTTGAATAACATTGCGACAGTCTTTACGCAAGCTTAATTGGACTTTAGAGGATCAGGTGCAGAAATCAAGAAAATGGGAGAATTTTTTTTTTGTTTTCATATTTTTCTTGCTCGTATCAGTTTCTGAACTGAACCATGTCCAGGTTTCAATGATGTCTTTGTTCTCTTCATAGCTGGAGTAGTTTGAGAGTTACGGATGGATTTGTGGCAATTTATTCCTTCTGGGTGAAATTTTAATTCCTGTTTTTTGTTGTCGCTTGACTTTTTTGATCCATTTTCACCTTCTGAAAGTTGTTTTTCAGCCCCGGACTGTGTCAAAATGTTGAAATTAGCATAGCATACTTAGCATTAGCATAGCATACTTATGTGTGTTGTGTCAGATAGCTTCAACCTTTGAGTTACTCCACTCACATATCTAAAACCTCCTCCCAGCCAGAAGATCAGTCAGTCCCTTGGGACGCTACTGATGGTGCTCCCACAGACAGACCCACTTTTGTGTCCTGAGGCTGCATCGCTTTCCATCACTTGAAAGCCTTAAAAAAAACCTGGAAAGGAACCTTTTGAGAAAACCTCTATCTCTCTAAAAAATATTGAAAATGATTTTCTAAAAGTGCTGGAAACTATGGTTGTCGGACAGTCAGAATTTTAAATTTTCAACTCCTTCCTTCAGCTATGACCAAACAGGTGAATGAATGACTCTTTCTTTTGAACACCTACGTACGACAAGTGGTGAGTGAACAAGGACGATGGCTAGTGGTGAAGAAGAGGTGAAAATGGGGGCTTCAAGTTGACCATTTTAGCTGTTTTCAGATAAGATGTCAAACAAATCTTTACATCCTAACTCCACTTTGAAAGTGATGAAAAGTTTGTTTGCACTCATCTTACTGTGTGTCTTGATTTACTCAGGAACCATGACAGAGAGATAGAAGTTCCAACTTTAATTGTGCCGACTTATCTAAAACATGCCTACTATGTGCAAAATATTGAGCCAATAAGGCTGACAAACATGGCACTTTGTAAAGTGGACCCCCCCCCCCCCTACAAAAGTCTGATCTTAAGACCAATGTTCGGCTCTTGAATAAGGTCCCATTTCCCAGAGAGAGCTCAGTTTCCAGTGTTTTTCGCACACCTTGATTACAAAACGCAACAAGCTCGTTGCTCTGGTACATGCCAGTAATCCCACTGATTTTCACAATGAAATTGATAAAAAAATTGCTTTTTCATGTAGGGAAGGTTGCTCTTTGTGTTCATTCTTTTGACACTCGAAAAACAAATTGATGGCACTCTTGCCACGGATTAAACTCTTATCTCCCCGCCCCAATAATGGCAATTTTGCACAGACTCAGCAAATAATTGCAATGATTTAGGCACTGATGCCAGCAGTAGTTCAAGGAATGGACATGAATTTTATCAGTTCACTGTTGATTTCACAATCATTCTTTGATACAAATAATTCTAAGACTTAAGGGGAGGGTTCCCTCTAGAAATCACAAAAAATGACATTTTTTGTGATTTTCATTTTTTGACTTTTTTACGGCAAATTTTATGTAGAATCAGAATCTGCAATTGGATCCACTTGAAAGTTAGTCTCTGACCCCCCAAAATGGGGTTTTCGGGGGGTGCGCTTACCGCAACTGTCCAGCGGTTGACTATAGAAGGCTCTAGATACCCCGAAAATCAATGGATTGAGCTAAAAATTTGGTCATGGGGGATGGCACCATGCTGATTCTGAAACAAATGTCCAAATATGCCTTGGTCCACTTTTTCAACGTGTTTTACACCTTTTTCATTTTTCTTTACTTGCGGATGATCGTAGATGGAAAAAAATAATTTCTGAGTCCACCAATGGAATCAGCAAAGCCCTTTACCTTGCTGACCCAAATTTCAACCCAGTTTGACAATATTTAAGCATTCGAGAGTAAATTGTTTGAGTGCATGTTTTTGCCTTTTGTCGCGGTAAGATTATTGCGTAAAATTCTAAAGTAGCTCTTTACCAATCATGAGGGCATGATGATTGATTGGATATGGATTAAAAATACCTAAAAATTGGCCCCTACATAGCTGCAATGTCATACATGTTGCTTTCAATGTCTAAAATACAATAGTGACTGTCTGTAATTTCAGATTTTTAAACTGAATTTTCAAATGCGATTTCCCGCAATTCAGTTTTCGCATTGTTTTTTCGCCTTTGAATTGCTACTCTTCAGCCAAAAACTCATAGATTGGGCTGAAAATTTGACCATATATGTAAAAAACCATGCTGAACAAAGTTACGTATTTGTTTTTGACTTTTTCTAAGTCCGAATGCCCTAAAAATGCATATCAAATCATACCGCTGAGCAAAAATTACGCAAAAAAATGATCGCTAGAGCTTTTGAGGCCCACAGTACAACAATAATAAAAAAAGAGCAAAATCAGGATACGTAACTTTGTTCCCCATCCTGTTCTGTAGCTTTGTACAAAATTTCAAGTGGATCCATTCACAATTGAGGGAGGAGTAACATTTCTCGTAAGCGCTTACACTTTTATCTTTGCCGCTGGCCAGCAGGCAAACCAGCCATGCAAATTGCACCAAATTTTGGGTAATGACATGTTTTGATGAGGTCAATCATTGGTTCAAGATTGAACAAAATCGGTCAACAAACACCAAAGTTAGAATTTAGAGGGAACCCTTCCCTTAAGACATCAGGCAAGCAAAGCTCTACTTCTGAAGCTGGCGGCGAGAGTGTTTGATTAAAAGTAAGTCACAATAATTGTTTTCAGCGGCTGGTGTTCCCACCCCCCGTTAGTCACCCTCATTTGCAAAACAACAAAGTACCAAACGGACCTTGCCAAAAATTAAGTTTCACCACCAGGTGAAACATAAAAAATCAAAAATTCCAACCTATGGCGAGCAGAACCTTTCTTCTGACGGGTTTTTTTTTTCTTAATCAGCGATCTGTGCTGGAGGAAGGCATATCAAGGGCAAGGAAGCTGTTGACTGCAATTTACAAGCAAGTCCAGGCAATGCTGAATCTTGGCCAAATTGTTCGGGCTGGACCGTTCCTTTACACTGTCATTCAGGAGGTGAGCAGTTGTCGTTTTGATTTATGAGTAGGCCAAATTGTGCATTTGCCATCGTCCTTTTTGACGTAGCCAGGCAGTGCCCTTTTAATAATTTGCAATGTCAAGTTGCGATCGTATGATTCTGATTTCTGATATGCATTTAAATTGGCCGGCCTTGGTTCTGACATTCTTTTTAAATCAGTTGCTATCTCCAAATGGTGTTGCTCTCAGCGATACTACGACAGATGCTTTTGACAACAACAAACGCTGCCAGAGTTGCATGATTAGAAAAGTACCTAGGATAGATGAAATTGGACAGAAATTTAGATAGGAGGGAGTGGGAGAAAAAGTGAAACCTGGGGTAGCCCCCACCGGATGAAGTTAAATAAGTTTTTCCCTCGCCGTATTGGAATGATCAAATCTTGTTCACATTGCAAAAGCATGATGATTGATGGTGTGATCTGATCGTGAAAGTAAGTAGTTCAGGAGGTCACTTCTGTCTGAACTGGAGATGTGATGTCATGCAATTTGAGCAAGATTCAATTCATCAAACTTGCTTGGCAAGGAGATCGCAAAGAATGGCAAAAGCAGTTCTCATCTGTTTGTTTGCAATTGGAAATAAAAGCAGGCACCATTATGATAATATCCAAAAGATCATTTTTGTTGATGTTTTTTTGCAGGGGGTGACGGACGGTTGGCTTTTCTCAGAACCAAACAGCATAATGCTTCTTGCAAAGATAGCACTGAAATGTCATTATGCCAACAGACCAACAAAAAAATCAAAGTCTCTTCCACTTGTTCTTGTCGGCCCACCTCGTGACGTTGCCACACCGGCCGCCAATGCGGCATCAACAGGTACTACCTGTGCCTATTCACTAGTCTGCGGCATTCCTCCACTTGCGGAAGATTCACCGAAAAGGTTTGTGACGTGGTGGTTTTTGATTTTGAAACGGAAAAAAATGACAGCATGCACTTCCGTTTTCCACAATCAGGTGTCTTTCGTACCATGTGTGTACGCATGTGGGCGTGCGTGCGTGCGTGTGTTGTCTTTGCAGATTTGGAACATCCGTATTTCATAACCGATTTTTTTAAATCAAATTTGGTGGTCCCATTGTGCGGTGCCTTCACGCAAAATTTAAACTTCCTAGGTGAAGTGGTTTTTGAGTAGTTATGGTCATGTTAAAAAAAGTTTGACACAACAGTAGCGCAAGACTTCTTGAGACCCGGTAAAGATTTTTCTGCCTGCTCTGAACCAAAGTATGCAAAAATTAGTCTTTTTTGGCTGTCAGAGCCTGTTTTTTGCATTTAACCTTAAATTGATGACAATTAAATGCATATCAGTGATTTGCGCAAGGCATGTTTAGAAAAAATAGCTCAAAACTTAGTGAAGGAGAAAAAATCTGGAATTCTGGTTCTGTCAGCCAAAAGAGCAGCATTTTTCAGTTAGGGTGCCAATTTTCATCTCTCTTGCTTGATGGACTGCAATGCAATCTAAAGCGAGAAAAATGTCGAAAAAACTGAAAGTGGTAAAGCGTTCTATGAATTTTGTGGATTTTTCAAAACAAATGAAAATACGTTGTCGTGCGAAAAGTGTCGCACGGCAATTGCGATAGCTCCAATAAAACCACAGTAATGGCAATTATTATCATTGGAATGAGCATAAAACGGACCATATGGTGACATCAAAAAGTGCAAAGGCCAAAAAGCACATATTGTTCACTTTTCTGACCCCCACCCCCTCCTTAACAGTTGCTTGTTTGCAAAGTCAATCAAATTGCTGGTGGTCTCCTCTCCAACCTTAGTGGTTTGTGT
>JASGXE010005603.1:0-28249 GCA_030068105.1 Sinentomon sp. SZTP_YWyxl | reverse complement strand
ATAATAATAATAATAATAATAATAATAATAATAATAATAATAATAATAATATATATAATAATAATAATAATAATAATAATAATAATAATAATAATAAGATGGGAGGGAGCCCGGGAGGCCAGTTTACAAACCCTGCCGCGATTATTAGATGGCAGACCGGGGCCCCCCATCGAGCGTTGTTTTTTTTTCCGAGAGGGGACAGGTGTTTAGGTCAGGTTCAGATGGCTTTTGGCACGAAAAAAATTTTCTTGCGAAAACAGGGCCCCAATCGAGCATTCTTGCACAAAACGCTCTCTGCCGACATTGAACTGAACGAGTTATCACCATTGCTCTCTGATATACTAAAAGCTAACTAAACCTAATCTATAACCTGACCTAACCCAACCTAACCTGTCCTAACGCACCTATCCTAACCTATCCTACCCAACCTACATCGTCCTCATCTTCCTATCCATTTTTAGTTGCTTGAGCGTGCATGAAAACTCGTCCAGTTCAACTTTTTTCAGATGTCGGCAGGATTCCGAACTGCAATGCAACCCTATTCCCTTGGTGCTGGGGAGCACAGTCTGCGCTCATTCAACTCTGAGAACTTTCCGCGCACAAGTTCCCACAACACTGGCCGTGTGAATAGTCATTTCTGATGCGGGTTTTTGCCTATTCGAAAAACAAAAAATAATGTCTCGTGTCGCGTTCAGTCTTCATAACATGGTTAAATGATGTTCAAATGCGATGATTTTGGTGTTTTTGGAAAGCTGTAAGCTTCATCTACAACTTTTCCACAGGCCGAAACCATATTCCAACGGAAAAATCGCACAATCGTTGAAAATATGTGCGAGGGCCAAAATTTTATCGCATCTTTATTTCGACACTTTCACAAAAGATGATTTTGATGAAGATGATTTTTCAGCCTTGTGGCATAAAAGGTGAAGATGATTTTTGATGGTGAAGATGACAAAAGGTGAAGATGACAAAAGATGAAGATGATTTTTCAGCTTTGTGGCACAAAATGTTTCATCAAAATCCGTCATCTGGTTCAAAAGACATTTGGCATTTTGTGGGCAGCTTGTGACCGAGCTCATGCTCCCACACGCCGTTCAAATTTCTCCGACGATCCACCTTCCAAGATGGCGGCCGCTGCTTAAATTCGCTTCAGCTGATTCTGCGCAGAAACATCAAACAACGAGACGAACCATTTGATTTGGCCCCTCCACTTTTTTCGTAACGGGCTCGACCCGTTCCAACATCGAAAAAAAACGGCAATTTTACATCAATTGTCTAAGCTCTTTTTGGGCCCAAATTCAGCCAGTTGCTCTCTTTCCGCTCAGCTTTTGTCATGTCAAGCCAACGCAAAAAGAAACTGATGACTCGAAAATGTACGGAATACATTGCCTACGACTGAATATGAGGATACAAGACCGCAAACTGTGCAGAGAACCGCTTTGTGATTTTTGTCAACTTCATGCTGAGTAGAGCAGGTCATCTTTGCGGACGTTCTGTTTCTACTTGGTGGGTTTACCGCAAGATGACACCATTGAGAGCAACAACTTGACGGACGTGAAAGCGATTGCTTTGTCATTGCTCTAAAAATTTGTCAGAAAAGTCAAATTGCGATTTTCAGGTCAGAAAACCGAAAAGCCGTCGTAGCTCAGTGGTTGAGTCACTGGCCGACCACGGCCTTCGTGATAGATTTTTTATTTGGCGTGTCGCAGGTTCAAGTCCCAGCGCTCGGTATTTTTTCTGAAATATCCGTGGTGCTGGCCATCTGTGGGTGAAGGAACCAACTTCAAATTCAATTTGGACACCACCCAAAATGGCAAATGGTTCATCTCGATATAAAAATCTCTGATTCTGCGTGGCATATTTTTTTTCCCAATCCACTTCCGCATGCGCGTCTCTGATTGGCTGTTGGGAATTCCAGCCAATTTCAACATCCAAATTTCAAAACCTAACTTAACCAAACCTAACCTGACCTAAACCTAACCTGACCTAACCTAACCTAACCTGGCCTAACCTAACCCTATTGCGACCCTAGAAAGAGTTGCGAAGCGGTGGCAAACACGCCAAATGGCAAAAAGCGGTGGCAAGGCAAGAATGCGAAAATTGATGACGTCACAAATTTAGACCACGTGATTGGCTTTTGCCATGCTGCTGTCCGCGGAGCACAATTTTTTTTCCAATCCACTTCCGCGGACCAGGAGCTCGCAACAGCCAATCACGTCGTCTCAAATTGTGACGTCATCAATTTTGGGATTTTTGCCTTGCCACCGGTTTTTGCCATTTGGCGTGTTTGCCATCGCTTCGCAACTCTTTCTGGGGTCGCAATAGGGTTAGGTAAGGTTAGGTTAGGTTAGGTTAGGTTAGGTTAGGTTAGGTTAGGTTAGGTTAGGTTAGGTTAGGGCAGGTTAGGTTTGGTTAAGTTTGGTTTTGAAAATTGGATGTTGAAATTGGCTGGAATTCCCAACAGCCAATCAGAGACGCGCATGCGGAAGTGGATTGGGAAAAAAAATGTGCTCCACGGAAGTGGATTGGAAAAAAAATTATGCTTCTGCGTAACAGACGCAGAACTTTTTTTTCCAGTCCACTTCCGCGGGCCAGGAGCTCGCGACAGCCAATCATGTCGTCGCAAATTGTGACGTCATCAATTTTGTGATTTTTATGCATTGCCACCGCTTTTTGCCATTTGGCATGTTTGCCACCGCTTCGCCTTTCCAGGGCTGCAATGGGGTTGGGTTGGGTCAGGTTCGGTAAGGTTGGGTCAGGTTAGGTTTGGTTAAGTTAGGTTTTGAAAATTGGATGTTGAAATTGGCTGGAATTCCCAACAACCAATCATGGGACTGCCATTATTGACTGTATTTATGGATTGATCAGTTACGACCGGTGTTGCATAACTGAATCCTGAGACCTTTCTCAGATGGCTGGATTCATCTAGACGGCTGAAAACGCATTCAATTCCCCATCTCCACGAGAAGGGGGTGAGTTCTCTTTTTCAACAACATGCCCAAAATGTTGTTTTGAGTGCTTTTTTTGTGTTCAGGAGCAGTCGATACGTGCATGAGTGCAACGTGACTCCAACGCCAATTTCTGATGGCACATGTTGCGTCCAAAAAAATTCGACAGTTCAGCGAGCTGCATTTGCTTGCGAGATGCTTTGAGCGAGATGCTTTTGAGCGGATCTCTTTGAGCGAGATGCTTATGTTTCAACAAGAGAATGCAGAAAGAAACCAGACAAACTCAAAGGTAACAAGATGCGAAGCAATTAGTCAAAACGTCTGAATCCAGATTGTCGTTTTAGTTTTTTCAAAATGTCGTTTTGGTTGGTGGTCCCTGAAAACCGGACAGCCGGACAGGACTGCCGGACAGGACCACCGGACCGACCCGGACGGGTTAGGTTAGGTTAGATTAGGTTAGGATAGTCTATCCTGACCTAATCTAACCTAACCTTACCTGTCCGGGTCGGTCCGGCGGTCCTTTCTGCCTGTCCGGCAGTCCTGTCCGGCTGTCCGGTTTTCAGGGACCACCGTTTTGGTTTGCTTATTTGTCTTTTGCAATTTTTAAACTCTTTGTTTTTCCTTCAATTGGTTTGTAAATAATCCTGCTCTGTGTTGCTTGACTGTGTGAGAAACCTTTGTGGTCTTGCCTGGTTGGATAACCTGTTCCCTTGCTAGAGAAACCTATTCTTTTCCCTTGCTAGAGAAACCTATTCTTTTGGCTGCAAGCAGTTTTTGCAAGCAGTTTTTGAAGAAGTTGATTTTTCTGGACAAGCCGAACTCAAAACCCGTCACTCAGATATTTTGGGACCACGGTAGATGTGCTTGTTATTCCTGTGGGCCTACTTTGAACAGTGTGTTAAATGCAGGACGGGGGAGTTTCAGTGTGCTTGCTATCTTCTTGGGTTCAGTCACAATTTATAGTTCTTAAAATGTCAGATGAGTCTTGAACGTGAAACTTTCCTATTCGACAGAGTTTTGATTGGAAGGCACGTTCCTTCTCCTTTATTTCAGTTCATTCGTGGACCCGAAATTGTCGTTGCTCCATGACTGCAGTCAAGCTGGCAGCATAAAGGCTCCCTTGCTTTCTGGAAATGTTGGGTGCGAAACGTTTGGCACAAAAGACGCCTCAAAACAGATTGGTGGCCGTGTTTCCAGATCGCGAGTTTTTTTTGCAAAATCTGGTGTTTTTGGGGCTCCCACGTGGGAAATATGCGGGTGCGGGTTCTGCCGGTTTTCGGATTATTTTTTTTTTCTTTTGGTGGGTTTCAAAAATTGTGCCGCGGTTTTGGTGATTTTTGCTGTCTGTTTGAAGACAGCAAAAATCACCAAAACCGCGGCACAATTTTTGAAACCCACCAATAGAAAAAAAAATCCGAAAACCGGCAGAACCCGCACCCGCATAATTTCCTGTTTTGCAAGGAGACTGACAACATCACTTTTTGTGAACAAAATCGTCACTTCGTTTTTTCCGGTTGCACGTTTGCACTTCAGTTTTCAGCACAGGACACAGAGAGGCGTTCATTTTTTGTTGCTGTCCAGAAGCATTGCTTGCGTTCGCGCAACGCGTGGCAGGCGATCGATTGGTTCAACAGTCCACTCCAGAGCGAAGTTTCTGTTTTCATTTTGTTTTTCCCAGTTTGGCCTCAACAGTTCCCACAGTTTCGGGAAGGCGCGATTTTGAAGTTTTTTGACGTGGGAGCCCTGAGCCACAAACTGTGTTTTATGCTGTGTTTATCGACCTTGTTAAGGCTTTTGACAGGGTCAGTATTCCCATTCTACGAAGTAAACTGGCTGATCTTAATATCCCTGAAAATTTGTTCTTGTGGCTCTCTAACTTCATTACCGATAGGCATTTTCAACTTCTTGTAAACGGGAGAACATCCGATATTTTCCCCGTTACAAGTGGTATCCCACAGGGGTCAGTGTGTGGCCCCTTGCTCTTTTCAATTTACATTAACGACTCAAGAGACTCAAGACTCAAGTAAGGTTTACGCCTTCTTTTCGGCAGACATCTGCAATAACGACATGACATCTGCAATATCGTCTGGTATCAGACTCTTTGCCGATGACTAGGGGTGTGCGAATCCTGGATTCAGATTCGGATTCGAGCTCGAATCCGAATCCAGGATTCGGATTCGAAAATTTGGGATTCGAAATTCGAATCCGGATTCGAGTAGGATTCGGATTCGAGGTTGTCAGGATTCGACAGGATTCGGATTCGAGCAACTCAGGAACGTATTCGACAAAAGGATTCGAAAACCGGTTCGAATCCAAGAAATTTTTGGAATAAAAAAACACCGAACAGAAAAAAAATGCTGCCGCGCTTCAAAAAAAAAAAAAAAAAAAGGCCGCGATCGCGTTTTCCCGTTTTGGAAAACAAAAGAATGCGCCGTCGGCCATCTTTGAATTTCAAAATGGCCGCCGCCGTCTCCGGTTCGTTCGTGACGTGTTCCCGTGTGTGCGTTCGCGATCTTTTCGGTATCGGTATCGGTATCAGATTTACTCTGTTCTACAGGTTTTCATGCCATAAAGGCAATCATCAATTGTGAACAGCAGAGGTTCATCATATACCTACCAGGGAAGGGATGGGAAGCTTTGTTTCTTCATTTCGTTATTTCCCTACCTTCTTCCTTTTCTCTCACCTACCTATGTCTAACTTTTATTCGCTTTTTTGCATATTTTCATTTGAGATTGCGAATGGGTATGTTGTGGTGTGCGTGTGTGCTGGTTAATGCTGCAGGCTTGATGCTGATGGTAGGGGAAGTCTTGTTTGGGTCGCGTGTGTATGACTGTTGTGTGCCTGTATTGAATGCTATATGACTAGGCCCCGTCCACATTCCGATGATATGTCCTATATCTACCCTCCTCACCCCTCCTTCCTTTACCTACCCTTTCCTATCCTTACGAATATTGCAGCCGACGGTCGCGTGTCCTTCCCTTCCCTCCCTTCCCCTTCCCAGGTACCTATATGATGACATTTGCTGTCATATGTGAGAACTTGCTGTTCTCCATTGACGATTGCCTCGTGGCATAATAACCTGCTGAAAGCAGCGTCTGATACCTATACCTATACCTATAAGGGAACGCGACCGTCGGCTGCATTATCGAAAGGAGGGGTAAAGGGAAAAGGAGGGGAAAGGACCGCGAACAGTGCCTTAGCCAGAAATTTCAGAGGGCAGGGCGCCCCACTGGAATGTGGGGCACCAAAGTCAACGACAGGGCAAGGCCCTCAATCGGAGGGAATACGGAGGGGGTTAAGGGACAGTAAATGTCGTGTGAGAATAAATGGTTTCGTGGTGGGGGCCACTTTGTGGCCGTTGACCACCGAAGGATCAACGGGGTCTGTGAGCAGTTCCAGCGGGGTTGCAATGGATAGAGCGCTCACAAAAGCTGGATGGCTTCCATTACATCTCAGGCCTTATTTTGTTGGAATATGTATGTACCTGCCAATAACAAGATGGGTGGTGCTAGATATCCTGCACTTGCTCTTGCCATTTTTTTGGTGTAAGCACAAGGAGGAAGAAAGTTTTGGGCCATTTTCACATCAACCGCTGTCCAAAAAAGTGCAACTGGAAAGTCGTGCTGGATCTCAGAGCATGTGTTTGACCGTGGACACTGGTTGCATTCCAAGAGGTGCAGTTATATTGTGGAAGGAAAAAACTAGGTCCCTTCACTACGTTATCGCCAATGGAGCCATTCTATTTCCCGGTCTAGCAATACTTTTATTACTCTTTTGGAACCTGGTAATCTTCACCTTTTATAGTGCTTATTTTCAGTACCTTGGCCTGCGACTGGGAGTAAGCCAATTGCTTTTACCAACTGCAAATTGCTCAATCTTTGGAGGAAAAAAAAAAAAAAAAAAAGAGGCAATCACAATCGATCCAGCTGCACAGCAGAGTTGGCTCACAAAATCAATGGCTTATTGGGACACATTTTCCAATTTGGTTCTTGTGTGTCAAGTGGCAATCATCAGTGCATTGCTGCGTTGCTGTCCAGAAGCTGATGTCCACACTGCATGAAGAGATGATGCGCAATGAATTTTTTCTTCTTGTGTCAGCTCCTTATATGCCTGCAAGAAGGAGTGATCTTTTGATTGGTGGGTGGGGCTTATAACTGGACAAGGGATTTTGTCAACAAGCTCCTCCCACTGACCAAGGCCAACATCTCTTTGGGAATAAAAGGAGACAGACAGAGGCAACCATGGTCATTCACTTGCAAGTGAGCAAAGGTCTGAAGCGCACGTATTTTTGGACAGGAGGGCGCCCATTTTGGGCAGGAGGGCGCACATTCAAGGCAGGGGGGGCGCACATTTAAGGCAGGAGGGCGCGCATTTAGGGCAGGAGGGCGCTTCTTCAGGGCATGAGGGCACCCCTTGTGAAGGCAGGGCGCTGCGCCCTTTGCGCCCTTCACACCTAAGGGACTGGCGAAGAGATCATCGGAATGTTGACGGGGCCTAGTCATATAGCAATCACTTCAGACACCCAAGCAGACACACACACACACACTTTTCTTGGTGTTTTGTTGTGAAATCTGTGGTCTGTTTCGTTTTTTAAACTATGTTGGGGGCCACAGGCAATAAAAGCCATTGGACGTGGTAAACCCCGGTCAGGCATGCATCATTTTTTTTTCTAAAAAATCTCTGCTTTTAACCTTTTTTCCTTTTTACAGTTTTTAGTGTGTTTTCTTATTTGTTTTTAACGTTTTCTCCTCTTTTGGGTTTTATCCGTGTTTTATCGTGTAATTTCATTTGTGTTGTTTTCATCTCTTTGAACTGTCTTTTTGGGTGCGTTACTTAAAATGCCCTCGCCTGTGCAAATTTGAATGCAATGGTTGTGTGTGCGGCCTCATTTCTTCATTAAACCCTGATTTAAATCTTGTGCAGTAGCTCTTCTTCATTTAGTTCAAATCGTTGTTCTGGTTGCCAAGTTAAGGTTCCACGGCCCTTCAGGTTCCCCTCGCCCAGCATTCATTTCAAGTTCATCAATTCATCATTTTCCTCCCCCCGCTTCATGGCGTTTTTCATTGTTTTTGAGTTTTCTTTTCCCATGGGTAACTTTTTGCAGCACATTCAAGATAACAGCCAGGAAAGTGTTGGGTAGATGTGGTATTCAAGGACCACGAAAACAACAACTTTATGAACTTGGTCACTGTGGAACCTGTTCTTTTTTGGGCTTCTTGCAATGATCATCACTGTCCACTGGCAACTTGTTGTTGGGCGTTGGGCATTGGGGCTGTTTTGGGTTGGAAAAACAAGCAAATGGCTGCTGGCAGTGTGATAGGACTGCCAGCCTGCTTGCTGGTGGTGCACTGGGGATTTTTGGAATTTGGCAGTTATCCCAGCTTGCTGGTGCTGGTGGACAGTTACTCAAGCAAGGAATGTGTTCGCTTCTTGGTAGGTAGTCCTCGACGTCCTCGTTCGCACCTATCCAGGTTTCTCCACACACACACACCTGGCCTTGTTAATTTCCCAGAAAAAAAATTGTTTCCGACGGGATATCTTTCCTTTGACAACTCAGGTTTTGGTTGTTGACATCTTTCTGGTGGCTAGGTATTGGTCCAGCCACTAGAAAGATGTCAACAACCAAAAACTGAGTTGTCATCTGTCAAAGGAAAGATATCCCGTCGGAAACATTTTTTTTCTGGAAATTGTTGCTATGGGAATGCTTGCTTGAAATTATTGGGAATGCTTGCTACCAAAAAAAGTGGGTATTGGATAAGCAAGCATTGCGCACAAAACGCAGGTACCAATCAATACCAAAAGGATCTGGTGGATTTGACTTCTAACACACTGCTTTCGTCAAGATGAGAGTGTTCTCAGTTTTCAAAACAAAAGCTGATTTCCAATTTCGACTCGCGATCTTGTATTATCTGCATTACATTGACGACATGACATTAGCGAACGACAACTGCTGTCATCGGGTGCACTCGACACCGTCTGCTGGTTACAAGCAGCGACCAACACAGTCTGCTGAATCAGCGACCAATACCTGCCAGCTGCTTTTTTTTTAATCAGCTCCAAGAAACCAAAAACAACAGAAATAGAATAGAAAAATATGGAATCATTGTGGAAAAAGCAATGAACATATGCACATGCACAAACATAATAAAAAACTGACGACAACAGAGAATTCTTTTTTATTTAATTAAAAAACGCATTCGTAAAAAGCACCGATAAAAGCTAGTTGTTTTCTTACATTCACATTCATTCATAGTTAGTTTTCTAACATACATGCTGAATCAGTGACGGTCACTAGATGCAGATTGCAGAGTCAGGCCAACATCGGCTCCTGAAAAGTGTCTCGATACCAGCTGCTCATTGCTATCTATCTATCTATCTATTTTATTCCCTTCTTTCACCAAAACAATCAAACAAAACAAAACAATATTCATGTATTTGGCATGTAGGTAAATAGACCAGGCAGGTTGCTTACAAAGAAATACCGCGCTTGAAATTTGATTTTTTGGAAATTTTTGAAATTTGAAATGATGAAATGAAATTTCCATGAATGTTGAGTTTGAAAGTAACAAGATAACCCATTGCAAGAGATCAGCTTAGCACTTACCAAAAAAAAAGACACGAGTGGATGAATTGAAGTATCAGAAGGTATCAGCAGATGAGTCAATCCCTACCAGTCACAAAATTCAATGGCCAATGGGCAAATTTGATGATCATTAAGCCCTTGGTTCATATAAAGGTCATCAAGTATCAAAAATCCTTGACAAAAGTAAAAGAAAAAAAAAAACAGAAGGGACAGGAGTTATTGCTGAAAGCGAGAAAATGTTCTGGCAACAGATTGCCAGCTATCTTGTTTTCCTTCTTATCTTGGAATGTTAAAACCTAATGACAGTACCTACCCAACCTGTACCTACCATCACATGCATTTACGGTCCAAAGGCATAAATTGCCTTGTTTGGACCAAATGGGAAAACAAAAACCAAATGTGAAACACCCGCATTAATAACATCGTTGTTCCACTGGACAAGGAGAAGACCGTGGGGGTTGTCCAGGTTAAAATGATATGGACATCAGCCTTCCCTCCCAAACGTGAAAACTACCTTTTGAAGCTATTCCAATCAAAACCCAGTAATTATTGTTGCATGTGTTTTTTGTACCTACATTGCCAAAAATGCATTGGATTAAGATACACAAGTGTTATTCAATTACAACATTCCATGGACAAAATAGCTAAATATTTCTGCCACATAAAAAACACAACAGTGAAAACAAATAGGCCCTACCATCATTTAATATGAGAATCTCACTCCACAAAAATAACAAAAAATTCAGCGTGGAAACAAAATTTTTAGGAGCGTATCAAAAGGAAAAATCTGGAGGTGTTTTTTAAAGCTTTTTTAAAATCATGAACATTCGGCTGCTGACATAGCAGCCAACAGAAGTGTCATTAGACTATCAGATATCAGCGACTGACACCACAGGATGCCCGCTGTCCTAATATCAGTGAGAGACACTTCCTACCTATCTGCTTCGGCGCCGAACAGCAGCGACTGCTGAATCAGCAAACTGACTCCGGCCGCTGAATCAGCGATACCGACACCAGCTGCGGACACCAATGAGCAAAACTGGCTGCTGACAGCAGTGACCCACACCAACTACTGAATCAGTGACTGAAATTGGCTGCAGAGTCAGCGACCGACACCGGCTGTTAGGTAAATCAGCGACCGACACCTACTTCTGAATCAGCGACTGCCGACTGGCATCGGCTGCAGAATCAGCAACCACCATCGGCAGCTGAATCAGCGACCTTCACCTGTTGCTGAATCGGTGACCAATATCGGCTGGATGGCGACACGGACCGACACCGGCTGCTGACACCGACGGCATCGGCTGCTGACATCGACCGACACTGACTGTTGAATAAGCTGCTTACAGACCCGGCTTCTGAATCAGTGACCGACACAAGCTGCTGGCAGCAACCGACACCGGCTATTGACAACTACCGACACCGGCCGATCAAAGAATCAATGCATAAAAGGGTTTCCCCATATTAGAAGCAGACGCTCAAATCTAAGCCTGTGCTGATGCTCCATTTGGTTGATTTTCATATTCCCTTATAAAATGGATACAGCATTGTTCCAAATAGCCTATGACACCAGGCCAAAGACTTAGGCAATGCAAAGCACCCGATGTAAAATGGATTCTTTATACACTAATCAAAAGAGAAAATGGTTAGGTACCTACTTGACGTAAGTAGGAGGTACCACCTGCTTTATTCCATGATTGCCAGAGAAAGATGACTATGTAGGCCTACCTACTTTATTCTATGATTTCCAGACGAGACTACAGTGATTTTACTGTTCTCGGATTTCCAGTGTGTGTGGAACAACAAAGAGAAAAGCAAAATAATTGGTCTGTCGAGTGACAAGAAGGTAGGCACCTGTGTCGGGTCATTTTCAGAAAATTGTTCCGACTTCCTGTCTGAATTCGATACGTAGGTATTCGAGTTTTTCAGGCTAGTATTCGATTCGATTTCAATTTTCTACGTCCTCTATTCGATATTTGATTCGAGGCAAAAAACCACTGATCGCAGAGCCCTGTGGCCCTGTCTGTCGCCTGTCGGACCTGAATTTGAAGCCAGTTCATGCTCTGACATTTCGATTGAACAGTGACGCGGACTAGCATGTGAGCAAATTTATGCGGGATGCCACAAAGTGATGGCTGTGGAACTTGCAACGTGCGTGAGGCCTTTTTGCTATCCGATACACTCCTACTACCTAGACCTACCTTAACCTAGTAGGTAGGTAGGTACCTAGAAGTTACATAATATGGTACCTACATAATATGGGAGAAAAATGTTCAACTTGGCACCGCAGAAATCCTCCCATGAATCTCACAACACTGCCACTCAAACATTACCTATTTTTTCATTCAACAGTTGCATTGATCATCAGGATTTGAAAATTATATGGAAAATGGTGCACATAAATTAGAACACTCCACAGAAAAGTACTGTTGGCATCTACCCCTATTCTGGGATTCGATGAGGATTCGGATTCGAGCCCATTTGGATTCGAGTGGATTCGGATTCCAGAATTTTTTCGGGATTCGGATTCGGGTTCGATTTTCCCACCGGGATTCGGATTCGGTTCGGATTCAAGCTTCTGGAAAAAGGAGAGATTCGGATTCGAGATTTTTGGATTCGAAAGGATTCGCACATCCCTACCGATGACATCGTTGTTTACAGACCGGTGTCTTCCTTAGATGATGCAGCAGTTTTGCAGCTGGATCTCGATTCAGTTGCAAATTGGTGTGATGTAAACTCCATGGGTATAAACGCCTCAAAACATCTGTTATGTCCTTTTCATCTTCTCGTTCACCTGCTCTGCATGATTACAGAGTGGGGACAACCATCTTGGTTCGGCCCGAAACTGTAAAATACTTGGGGTTGACTTTCAATTCTGAATTAAGTTGGGTGCCTCACATTCAAAACATTGTGAAAAAAAGCTTCTAATCAATTGAAGTTCCTCATTAGGAACTATCATTATGCTTCTAGGCGAGTAAAGTCTATCTTATACTTCTCAACAGTTCGGTCTTTGTTGGAGTACTCCACCACTTCTTGGGCACCTTACCAAAGATGCTATATCAATGCAATTGAGGCTGTGCAGAGGAGAGCAGCTAGATTTGCCTCATGCAATTTTCGTTTTGATGCAAGTGTCACGTCACATCTCTCATAAATGAGCTTGGCTGGGACTCGCTTGAGATGCGGAGGGTTTTGCATGACATTTCAGCTTTTAGGCATTGTGTTCTGAACCACGGGGGTTGGGGTGCTGGGCCCTGGGTTTTCAGTCCAAATAATCACTCAACCAGAGCAGGCACATATTCATCTTTTGTGCCTCCCATTTTATTAAAAAACATAGACAGAAATTGTTTCTTCCATCGCACCCTTTTTTGTGGTACCAGCTATGTCTTTCCCCAAATATGCTGCATTTTTCTGAGGAGCATTTCATTGCAACAGTTCGCGCCAAACAAAACACTTTGAATGGCTAGGTTGAATCTTTGTCATGGACAGGCAGGTACCTTCCAATTTGGGGTGGGTGTCAGAAAAGGCAAAGAAATCGATGTTTTTAAAAATTTTAGATGGGACATGACATAATTCTAATTTGCTTCCCCCCTTTTCTTCTTCTTTTTACATGAAATTACTTCTGGGACAATGTCTTTTTGACACAAATTACTTAACAATTTTATTCTGGTTGGCATCTATGATCTTCTATCGTCAACTGATGACAACAAACCACTTTTGCCATGTTCGGGCACATCTTCATTCATTTTCAGGTTTGGTTCTTTTTCTTATCTTTTATTTGTTTTTGACTTTCTTTTGCATGCCACATATTCGATACTTCTGGTTGATGGCCAACAACCAATTTCCTTGAAATTGCCTGTACCTACTTAAATCTATTTTTGGGCACTCTCCATCTGCCATATTGGAAATGACGCATTTGGCCTAGGCTGTTCAATTTTTGACGAATAATCCTGAATGGATTCATTTCGACATGGTGCTAACATGCACTGAATATTTTGAGCGTCTTTCCTCGGCATTGGATTTTATCTTTTTTATCTGACTCTGGACTTTGACGTCCTCTGAATGCAATGAACTCATCGGCGGGGGGCCTCCGTCCCCAGTTAAAAAAAAATTGTTTTTCAATATTTTTTATGGATTTTTTCATTTGAGATCGGATCCGATCTGGTGCATTGCCACATACTAATGTTTGCCACATACAACTAATGACTGAGTGAACTGTGAATTACAATTTCGTGAAAGTGTTTTTCTTTTCAACTGAGATGATTCGTTTGCCCGGATTCAAATTCACTGGAATAAACCATATTCATGTGATGATAATACGGAACGAGATCTTTACTTTTTGGGATCACTGCGATGCCAATGAGTAAGTTCAATACATAATTGTGCCTTTTAATTTTCACCATTCATAGGAACTGAGTAACATCCCTTTGAACAATTTTGGTCATTGACATTTGTTTTCTTTTCAACTACATCCTTTAATGTAATGATACTTTCGAAATGGTGGGAGTTGGGCGTTGTGATAAACAAATCTCGTGTATTTATTTTTTCTTGAATAAATGTAGAAAAAAAATACATGGTTGACAGGTATAGATGAGGTTTGGGAAAGGGTCGGGGACCCACGCCCAGACCCAAGCCGGGAACCTGCCCGGAGACGGCGGCCCATGATGGCAGCCCCCCACTGCATGGTCAGTCCAAAACCTTTTTCACGCAGCTGGGAAGAGGGAGTGTGCGTACTGCTGGCGAACGCCGCTGGTGCTTCCGTGATTCCCTGTGCTAGTTAACCGAGCTTATGCCGGACGACAGCGCTCTCGCCGTGTGACTCACACAAGCCGAACCATTCCCCCGTTGTTGTGCACTGGAAAGGGGAGACCGGAGAAGCTCTCATCTTTATTTCATTTTATTCGCTTTTTTTGCATCTCTATGTCTTTCGAGTATTTCCTATTTCTTTTCTTTTTTCTTCTTTTTAAAGCTGTCTCTTTCGAAGTTGCTTTGCTTCCTTCCTTCATCCTTTTTTGTTCTCTTTTTTTTTTCCTGTTTTAGATTATTGACGAATGTCAAGGTGAGCAGTTGGACGAACTGTGGTGGGTGAGGGATGTCTGACGAACTCAGGAGATGACACCGAATGAATAAGATAAGATAAGAAATGGTTTGTATTTAGGGGCATCAGCCCCGCTTAAATACATGTCAGATGTTTTACAAGTTATTTACATGCATGGTATTCAAATGGACAGAAATGCAACGGCCAAATAAGTGATTTAAAACCGTCAATACATTAAACCAACGAAAATTTAGCAAGTGGAAGAAATACAGCGAAAACACAAGTCGATCAACGCAAAAGAGTGTTAAAAGAGAGAGAATGAGACAGAGAGAGAGAGCCATAGAACTAAAGCTGAGGGGGCTGGAGGTTCATGTGGTTAGGCGGTTATGCGAACGGAAACCTTGATCTAAGCAGTAAAGAGCAAAACGTTTGAGTGGAGACTGGTTTGGAGAACATCTGCCTGGGGATTTTGTTCCAAGTCTCGATAACATGTGGAATAAAAGATTGAGCCCCCACATTTTTCGGCATTCGTGTCGTGTGTGGGCGACCGTTAAGCCGGTGACACACGAGTGCAATCTGTCGCATGCGCAGCAGCACCTTTCGTGGAGCTGGAGCGAAAGCGAAGTGCGATTTGAATTTCTTAGGTGGCCCTTAAAAGGGCCGTTGTTTTTGATGATGTGGCAGCTATCTTTTTTACATATAGACTGCCCTTATGTCATTGAGCATTGCCAAGAAAATATCATCGTTTGTTTTGGTGGATCGCCACCACAACTCTTTCAAATGCCGCGGGAGCATCTCGGCATTTGTTCCGTGCATTTTCCGTAAAATTTTAAATTTTACGGAACTCCAAATGGCTTCAATCCGCTGGGTATTGGCTTGGGTAACAGGGTCAACAAAATTTTCATGGTGATTGACAGTTTGGTGGACATATCCATGTTGATCAATGGTGTTGTAGGCAGCCCATTCGTCTGACACAATGCACGTGCCCGGTGCAACCTCATTCTGAATGATTGGAATCAATGTTTGCCTGTCCCGGTGTTCCACAATGAAGAACCGTTTCTCCGTCAACTCTCGCTCTTGGTGGCGATGCTTCCAAGCAATTCCAAAGACCCATGGACCTTCAATACGGCGACCATGATTTCGACTTGTGGTTATCAATTCGGCATCACTGTCGTCCGATGATAACGACTCTGCAGGAGCATTTCCCAACAACATCCTTCCACGATTTGCTTTTCTCCGACCTCTGAGCAAGCACTCGTCGATTTGGACTTCTTGATCTGGACCACCCATCGGCTGACGATGTTCGAAACGATCGACGCACACATCCCTGCAAAGGTTGTACCAGTCATAGATGGTGTGATTGCTTCTGCCAGTTAGGGTCTGAACAGTGTTCTGTGGAATTTCCAGTGTCCAGTAGAATGCGAGCTCCAGGATCTGACCGACTGTCAAATTACTTCTGCAGCGGCCGTTCAAATCTGTGAATGCGAAAAATTGATTCCCTGTTCTGACTGATTGCCTAGCCTGGCAATTCTTCCTGGAACAATGCAATGAAACAATCTCTCGTAGTTCTCCGTTCGCAAGACGTTTTCTTCTGATATCGTTTCGAAGATGACCGCCACATCTTGAGCAGTTGACTTCCTGGTTGGTGCGCAATAGGCCATTTTCTTGGAGAAAAGCCACAGCTTGCTGATCAGTGGAAATTATCCGATACAGTTCGACCGCCTTCATGATGTCGAATGAGATGAGGGACAATTCCGGCAATGCACAGCATGCAAAAGATTCGATTACATATGACCAGCATGTTCCTTCATCTCATCATTCATCTTTCCCCATTCCCCAAACCATGCACCTGCTCTTGATTCGGAGGGAGGACTGGTCCCGCCAGAAGTTATCAATGAAAAAAAAAACAGAAAAGCCCAGCCATAGGCCTATATTTATCCTCAACTTACGTCATCAACAGCAGGTCAATTTTGACCCTTTTGCCATTAAATTTTTATTTGAAAGAACATAGGCCATCAAAAACGTGAATTGATCCGAGTGCGCCCACCTGCAGATTTAAGGTCTCATGAAGTCAGAGAGAAACGAATGTGACGGCGACTACATTCGGAGGTGGCAGGTAGACGCATTACGACAATGTTAAATTTCCGGTTTAACCCCTTACTGTTGTGTAAATCGCGGTCAGTGTATGGGGCGTCTTAAGGTCGCCCACACACGACACGAATGCCCATTTTTCCTGACCTGAAAAGGGTGAAGCTTGAATGGATGATCATGCCTTCCAACGTAAGGAGCTAGGGATAAGTAGCTCTGAAATTCTGACCAGCCTTCAACCCCATTGATAATTTTGAGCAGACAGTCAACGCGTCTGATGATGCGTCTTCTCTCCAGTGAATCCCATTCCAGAGCTGCCAGCATATTCTTGACACTGGCTGTCCGGCGATAGTCACTCATTACAAAGCGCGCTGCCCTTCGTTGCACTTTTTCTAGAAGAGCAGTCAGATCGCGCTCATGAGGGTGCCACACACTAGATGAATATTCCAAGAGTGGCCTAACAAAGCTGAGGTACGCTATTTCTTTGACGTCACTTACATTTACGAAATTGCTTACGAATGAAAAATAAGGCTTGTTGAGCTTTATTGGTAATGTTTGTGATGTGGGATCTCCAGGATTTTTTTATTTTTTGGTAGAAATAATGATAAGATCATGGATAATCCAACAATTGGGATATCTTCTCCATACATTTTGCCAACAGAGTTAGACTCACTCTCATTGCGATACTGTGGTGATTTGCAGCTGTTGCATATGAATATCCGTAGTGTGAGAAAAAATTTTGATACTTTTTTGGGCGAGTTAAGAACATTAAACAGACTACCAGATATCATATGTTTAACTGAGGTGCAGTTGGGATCTACTATTGAGGCAAATGCTTTTTTTGTACCGGGTTTCCTTCAGTTCTCTGACTTGCGTAAGGATGTGGCTCATGGAGGTGTTATTGTCTTTATAGCTGCTCGCATAAAGTGCTCAGAGATTACACTTCATTGCTCTGAGACTGAAAGCCTCTGGTTGAATTTAAGCATAGATATGGGCACACGTATGCAGCGGGTTAACGTTGTTCTGGGGTGCATTTATCGTTCTCCGTCTGGATCTGTTGGGCTCTTTTGTCAGGCACTTGAAGAAATTCTTTCTGACTTTGGAAATCAGGGTTTAGAATTTATCCTTGTGGGGGATTTTAATGTTGATTACCTGAAACCGGAGCTCTGCCGGCACTATATACGACTTCTTGAGTGGTCAAATGCTGTAAATACAATCACTGTTCCCACAAGGCGAGTTCCATGTTTGTCAAGCACTTTGATTGATCATGTAATCCTTAGTAATAGTTTGTATGAAAAGTTTAATATTTCTTCTTTTGTTGTTGAATTTGACATTACTGATCATTTTGCGACATTTAGTGTGTTTGCTTTACATACGAGTACGCCAAAACAATCCCGTGTTGGACAAAGTGATGGTAGACCGAAACAGGTTGATATTGATCAGGTTAATAAGAACCTTCTTCAGTTCAATTGGGCAAACTATTATTCAACTCTTTCTGCAGACTCCCTTGCTGTGCAGTTGACCCATAGTATTGAAAGTGCAATTCAGAATGCTAGCAAAGGTTCAAGGCAAAAATACTCAGTTCCACGTAAACCTTGGGTTTCTCTACCTCTCCTAAGGATTTTTAAGGAGAGGGATATGTTGCATCGTCTCTCTTCTAAAAATCCATTTGATGCTTACCTTCGGGAACAATATGTATCTGTGAGGAATAGGGCTCTCTGTGCTTTACGTCGGGAAAAGCGGCAATATTTTTCTGGCCGCTTGTCTCAGGCTAAGGGTGATATGAAGAAAACTTGGACTTTAGTTCATGAGATTTTGCCAGGGAGATCACCGCAAGGGAAGGAGGGTATTCAGGAACTTGTTGTTGATGGTGCTACTATCCACAACCCAGTCGATATAGCAGATCAAGCTAATGCCTACTTTAGGTCCATTGGCACTTCTTTGCAAAATGTACCTTTACTTCCCCCTTTGCAAATACAAGTACCTCAAAATTTCTTTTTTCGTCCGATCACCGAAAGTGAGTTGGCTAGAGTCATTGGATCTTTGGATAATAAGATGCCTAATTGTCATGATCTTGTCACTTCGGCTGTTATCAAAAAAGTATATGCATCAATTTCGTGTCAGCTTATTCATTTGTATAATCATATATTTCAAACGGGGTGTTATCCTAGTATTTTTAAGATTTCTAGAGTGACTGCTGTTTTCAAAAATGGGGATGCAACACAAATTTCAAACTACAGGCCAATTAGTGTGCTCCCAGTGCTTAATAAGGTGCTTGAAAAATTAATTCACAGTCGCCTGATGTCTTACTTGAATGAATTTGATGTACTTTGGGAGCATCAGCATGGTTTTCGTTCAGGTAGGAGTACAACAACTGCCCTCCTGGAACTTGTATCATATCTTCAGGAGCAGGTTGATAAAGGTCTGGCTGTAGCAGCTGTAGCCTTGGATCTTTCTAAGGCATTTGACACAGTAAATCATGGACTTTTGCTTCGTAAATTGGAGCTGATAGGGATAAGGGGCATTGCCCTGGAGTTATTTCGTTCTTACCTTACTGGACGGGAGCAATATGTCGTTATGGGTACAGTTAGATCAAAGCTTGGGCCAGTGACTTGTGGGGTTCCCCAGGGCTCTGTATTGGGGCCTCTGCTTTTTTTGATTTATATGAACGATTTGTCTCAACTCAAACTACATTCAAAGATGTTGCTTTACGCTGATGATACCACGCTGTATCTGTCAGGTAAAGAGGTCTCCCAGTTGATTAGGCTTGTCAATGAAGATCTTGAAGTCATTGATAGGTGGCTTATTGGGAACAATCTGTCTCTAAATCTACGCAAGACCCAGTTTTGCTTATTTCGGTCTAGTCGATTTTGTTATGACCAAGTGGCGTGTACGTCCCCGCAGTTAAGAGGTCACAATCTCCCGATGGTAGAGGAAATAAAGTTTTTAGGCTTGCTTCTGGATTGTAAACTCACCTGGGATCCTTTAGTTAGAAGCCTGTGTCAGTATCTTAATTATGTTATTGTGGTTTTTAAAAGGCTGCGTCTTTACTTTCCACGATATGTGTTAAGGATTGTTTATTTTGCCCTGGTGCACTCTAAGCTTTGTTATGCTTTGGAGGTCTGGGGTGCCAGCCGTCTTGGGCTTATTGCCAAGGTTTTTTTAAAGCAGAAGAGTCTACTCAGGGTCATTATGTTTGCTGGATACACTGAACACACAGCACCAATGTTTCAGGAGCTGTCACTGTTGCCCATTTATCACTCCATTGCTATGTCTTTACTCCTGCTATTCTTTCGATTGAGGAGAGAAAATCTGCGCATAGCAAACCTTGATATTATCACTCCCTCCACTTTGACCCGGCAGTTCTCGGCTGGTAAACTTTTGCTGCCTAAAGTTCAAACCAATTATGGCAGATATGGAGTGGCCTTCCAAGGGGCTAGACTTTGGAACACTCTTTATGAGAAGGGGACAGCTGACTATGCCTATCACATTTTTAAGAACCATGTTTATGATCGCATTAGTCATATGACCATTGAGGATGTTTCAATTTATTGAGTTGAGAGATTTTCTTTGGTTTTGACATGTGTGTATGCACAGCTATTTCCTCTCGAATGTGTCTAGCATATTGCGTGTCCTGCACCTGTTTACAGCTGAAAATGTTGTTTTGAATGCAATGAAAGTATCAACTAATCTTCCGGTGTGGGCGGGGTGAAGTGCGCACTGTGCTGGACGCCTTCAGGGGAAGTGCCTGTGCATCAAGTTAAGTTATTGGAAGTTATGTATGTTTTTGTGATGTTGTAACTTTTGTTGCATTTGTTATTTTTTATGATGTTTTGAGGTAGCCTACCCAGATACTGTGTTTTTGTAGTTTCTGCTCCATTATTGTGTTTTTTTTTTCTAGTTTTGCTTTTTTTTTGCGTGCCTAAAGTTCTGAAAATATATTTGGAAAAGATAATTTTCGGGGTTCCCTTGGCGATTCTGTTTGCTGTGTTGGCCGAGTTTTTTCTAGGGGGTTGGCTGGTGGGGGCGTTATCTAGCCAGTCTGGCTAAGGTCAACCGGGGTAAGTGTGAAAATATTTTAAAGGTTGCCCTGTTCAAGGCCATGTTTAGAAAATTTGCAAGACTTCCTTCAATGGTGTAATGTTTCTATGGCATGATTATAGTCTGAGGTTTATGCAAAATGTCACATTTGATAGTTTCACTGGAGATTTTCCGTTTCTGAAGCTGTTTTTTTTTTAAATTTCAGAAAGTTTCACACTTACCCCGATCGGGGGAAGTGTGAATGTGGTCGGGGGAATTGTGAAATCTGTGTGAAATCTCTCTTTCTCACATAAACAGGCATGGCCATGGCTTATGGGGTAAAGTCAAAAGTTTTGATATTTTAAAAAAATGTACAGTGATCCAAACACCTTTTCACAATTACCCCGACTAATCCTTCTGTAGAGACTAGTTGACTTTTTAGAAATGCCATAGAATCATCATCTCTCATCCGATTTCAATTCTGTTTTCACCAAAATGCTCACAAAATCACACAGCATCCAACTAAGTAGAAATTTCAAACTGTTATTTTTTGGCAATTTTACCGAATTTTCCGGGGATTCCCCCACCGTTATTAAACCTGCTTGAATGAATAAAACAGCACCTCTTTGCACAGCAAGTACCTGGTGAAGCTTACAATGGTTTTGGGGGTAATTTCTTTACATGCTCAGCTGGCAATTTTCAACGAAAACGTGAAATTCATGCATTCACAATTCCCCCGACAGCACTTTCACAATTACCCCACAAGATGCCATTTTGGGGTAAATGTGAACATTCGTTGATACTCCAAACACAATGTCAGGTGTCATAGCCATTCAACTGAAAACGTGTGAAGGAATCAAGACAAACAATTCTCACCATTGACAACACCTCTATCTGAAAATTTCATCAATTGAGGCCACTTCAAATGAACTTCGAAGAACTTGCTTTTGGCAAGTTAAAATCCCAATTCAGCAGATCATCAATTTTTACCGGCAGTTTCAATGCCAAACAGTCCTAACTTTTTTCAAATATGTACTATCATTGTACAAATTAAAAGCAATAATAACACTTTTGTTCTTTTCAAGCATACTACCACAGTGTTAAAGTTTCACAGTTACCCCATATTCACACTTTCCCCGGTTGACCTTATTGCCCTCCCTTCCAAAATCTTTTCCCAATTTTAGACCGCCTACCAAGGTACTGTTTATAGTGAAACAAAGGCTGTTTTCTTTTTCTTCAGTGTGAGTGGTTGAAAAAAATTTCAGGCTAACTGATCACCAACGATGCGCGATCTGAAACTGCGATCTTGACACAGGTAACGAAAAAAAGAGATTGAGACAATTATTGAGGACAAGGATAGGCTAGCCTTCCTGCAAAGCATGGTAGGTTGATACTTTCACATCTTTCACTCTGAAGGTGTACCCACCCAATTTTGAGTTTTGTCTTTGTTGAAGCACATGCCCATCCTTTCCATATCAATGGCCAGTGTTTTTCACTCTTGCTCTTTGTGTGCAAAAGTTTTGCCTATCAGATCTTTACATCATCAAAAATTTGTCTTGTAGGTAGGTATTTCATTTCATTTTTCCTGGTAGGTATGCTAGCATGTTATCTTTCAGTTTGTCTAATTTCTTTCTTCCTTTCTTTTCTTTTTCAACCTGACAATGATCCAATCATTGCGGTTCATGTCTTTCTAGGGTTATATCATGATGAATATCATGATGTCATTTTAAATTGTGATTAGGACTACGCTTTTGACTAGTGCACTGGAACTTGCTTATATCGTGATAACAATGGTTCTGCTTACAAACCGTCATGTGATTGAACGGATTTCTTCAACAACAATCTACGGACATGAGCTTCAATCATTGGAGTATTGTGAGGTTGGTTACACTTCTGGTTTTCATTTTTTTTTCTGATTGAGGTACTTTTGCCTGTATTTCTACATTTAAAAATTGAGGCCTGATTGCATTTATGTAATTGCAAAAATTGTAAAAATCATGCTAATTGAAGAATAAACACCCTAGAAAAAAAAAGGACAAGTTTGAGGTAAGTGTTAAACCCAGGTATTTAACTTGATTTGGCCTACATGATCCAATCACATTGGATTTTAGCATGTAAGGGAAAATGACTGGGGATTTTTTGTGAGGAAAGGTAATTTTCATACATTTTTCTGTACTAAGGGAGAGCTTATTGTCATCGAACCAGGTTTGCATTGAGGTAATGTCCTCCTGAAGAGCATGGCAATCAGAATCCGAAGTGATAACTTTATACACAATACAATCATCGGCAAACAATCTTATTTTACAAGACTTAACACTGTTTGGTAAATCATTAATAAACAACAAAAAAAGTAAGGGGCCTATTACACTGCCCTGAGGAACGCCGGAAGGAACTGCAACAAGATCGGATGAAATTCCCTCAATTAGAACAAACTGGGACCTGCCTGTCAGATAGTTGCGAATGCATTCTACGACGATATGATCCATTCCCAACATGCTTAATTTGCGAAGTAACAAATGATGGCTCACTGTATCGAAGGCTTTGGCAATGTCTATCAGGACAGCATCAACCTGTTCGCCTGCATCCAAGTTCATGCTAAGGTCATGCAGGAGCCCATTGAGTTGAGTTTCGCAACTATGATTGCTACGAAATCCATGTTGGAAGGGAGAAAGGGTTCCATTGGTTTCAAAAATTTTTTTAGATAAGATGTTAGTACTTTTTCAAATATTTTGGAGATTAAACCAAGAAGACTTCTCGGACGGTAGTTAGCTGGATCTGACTTAACCCCCTTTTTATGAATAGGCACAACGGATGCTACTTTCCAGTCTGCTGGCACTGCACCACTTGTAAAAATGGCTTGAAACAAAATAGCCAGAAATTTAGCAAACACAAGGGGATTTAAGTGTAGAAGTTTAACAGTGATAAGGTCACGTTTTGAAGCAGTGGATGACTTTAGGGACTTTATTATGCTATGAATATCATAAACAGTAAATTTCGGATCCTCAGTAACAGTAGGGAAGGGCAATGCTTCTTGGTCCCTGCTGCTGCAAGATGAGCTATTATCAGCTATAAAAACTGAAGAAAAATAATTATTTAGGACATTTGCTTTTTCATGCTTGTCATGAACCATGCGACCCGATTCATTTTTCAGGGGAGGAATTGTTCGCCCTTTAGCAGATTTCATCAAGTTAGCAAACTTCCAAAATTTGTATATGTGAGAAGGCTTCCTACTTAATGCTTTCAGAAAACTTTGCAGTGCGCTGTATTTTAAACCATCATAGTGCCGAGCGAAAGCTTTATAGCGAGTTCTGGCCTGAGCGGATTGCTTCCTTCTGCGAAAGAGTCCACGTAGGGTTGCTTTTGTGGCATGAAGCTCCCTATTAAACCATAATGGGGACTAGAACCTTTTACAATTTTGGTGGGGATGAATTTATAGGCGCCGTGGACGACGTGACAGAACCTGGACCAAAGGTCATTGACGGATGCTGGTTGAAAATCAGAAAATGAGACTAATTCATTCTCAAGGAACTCAGCAAGATCTTGCCTGTTGACCTTGTCGTAAAGGTATATTTTTCTTTCAGAAGTTTCTGACATAACTTGAACGCAGACATAACTTGAATGACCGAAAAATCTAGAAATAGGTATAAGAAATGAATGAAATCATCACCAAGATCTAAAGGAGCAGCCCCTATCCAGTAAGGACCAAGATAAGAAGGCCAATTACGGAAGGACCACTCTCGCAGATCTACCACTCAACGTCTCGATTTGAGAACACAATTCCTTCAGGACGCGCGAGCAGAACTCCCTGACTTCTGCATTGAAAAAGTTATCAATTTTGTGGCCGAGAGCCCTCTGAGCGAGAAAAACCAGTCGTGCAAACTTCTCCGACTACTGGTGGAGGAGGTGTAACGACCACCGGTGGAGGAGGTGTAATGACGATAACCTAGCCCAAAAGATGATTGATCTGACGCTGAGCAAATGATGAAGGATTTGTGGCATCATTGCAGTGTGTGTGTGGACTGACCAGGTGGAATGGAGGATGCTGGATCGTTCCCTTGGAATGGACTGATTCGGCAGAAGGGGAGTTGTTCTTTTTGTTTTGCATTGGTAGAAGGGAAGTTGTTCTTTTTTTTGGCTTTTGTTTTCTTTATCATTTCTGTCGGTTGTTTCTTCTTCTTAAGGTCTGGGCGAAAAGAAGCCGTAAACCTAACTTGAGTCTTGACTTGAGTCATCCGTCACAGTGTTGCCAACTTGCTGCTTTCTTTGCAAGATCTTGCCACTTTTGAGAGTGTCTTGTGGGAAAAATTTTGTCTTGCGACTTGCTATTTTCCTTGCTACTTTTGAGGAAAAATCTTGCGACTTTCTTGCGGTTTTTTGTCAATATTGGACACGATTTTGGCATTTTCAAACAAGCAGAGGGTCATCTCTGGAGCAATAAATAAGTCAAGAATAAAAAAAAATTCCAGGAAAGGAAAATCCCAAAGGTTGAGCCATAGCGTACCGACTCTATCAAACAAACGAACCAAATGGCTGAGCATGAGCTCTCGCTTTTGATCGTCGACGCTGCGGTTTTCGGAACCATTCTTTTTTCTCTTTGGAGTCGCGCTCTTTTTGAGTAATTCGAAGCATGGAGTTTCGATTCTGTGGACATTTTGTCGACAAAATGCTCATTACTCTTGCAGGATCAGTGTGTCCAGATCATGACAAACGTTGGTATGGGCAGCCAGCGGGTCAAATTTTGCATTTTTTGTCAATTTTCCACTTTTCCGTTTCACCTTTTTTGTCAATTTTCATTTCAAGGAATGCATTAATTTTCCAGAATTAGGTAGGTTTGTCTGCAGAATATTGCCACCCAAAAATGATGACATGAACCTCCTCTTGACATTTAGCAAAAAGTTGTTCTTTTAAAATGAAAGACTTCAGGGCCCATTTGAAGGCACAATTTTACCTGATAGCTCTAATTTTTAAAGGAAGAATATTCCAGAATCATCACTATTGGTAACTCAAACCTGAGGCATTTATACCCTTCCTTATCTGGCATTCGAGCTTGCTCTCGTTTTACAAGGTGGAGTGGCCTCGCCATTTCTGGTGCATACATATTGTTCCGGAATTGTCTGGGCTGCCTCTATGGAAAACGTAGGGCTTTGGTCAATCTGGTAATTGGAGAGGTGGATGTGCAGCATGGCACTGTTGCCGACTGCTTCCTCGCTTTTGCCAGATTGATCAGTGATCTGAATGCCACACTTAGCCTGACCTATCCAGGAACTTCAATGTCAATCAATATCTGCTCAATTCCTCCCAGGCCCAGGCCTGGGAACCGGGAGCCTTCAGCAAAAATTTTGAAGCTTCATAACTCACTCCTCTCACACTGCAGGAATCTTGTTAACGTGAACTTCCTGGACTTGAGGAGTGCTCAGTCCTGCCTATTTCCATTGATGGATTGCATGAGGATCCTGAAAGGTTTTTGAGGGATGCTGATGTGATTACAGAAAAGTCCTTGCTTGATGCTTTGAAATCATGCAAGAACTCCACTTTTGATGTTATTGACCTCATCCCTTTGATGCTACTGAAGAACCATGGTGCCATTTTTATGAAATACTTGATGGTTCTTTTTTCTGTGTCATTGGCTACAAATTATATCCCTTCTGACTGGAAGCTGAGCATTGTTAAGCCTCTTCCAAAAGGTGGCTTAACCCTCTCAGTTCAGAGTTTTAGGCCAATTAGCTTAATAAGTTCTTCTGCGAAGTTGATGGAAAAAATTGTTGCTGGATACCTTTACCGTCTGCTTGAGAGTCGAAAATTCTTTTTCCATGGTCAGCATGGGTTTAGGTCTGAACACTCCTGTGAAACCCAGCTCACCGGTTTTATCCATGAAATTTCTGTTGCTTTAGGAAAGTCCACACAAGTCGATGCGATTTTTATAGATCTTGTAAAAGCTTTTGATAGGGTGTCCATTCCCATTCTTTGCAAGAAACTTGCATCTTTGAACATTCCTGAAAATCTTTTTTTGTGGATTTCCAATTTCATCACTGACAGGCATTTTCAGGTGCTTGTCAATGACAAATTATCAGATTCCTTTCCCGTTACCAGTGGCATTCCACAGGGCTCGGTGTGTGGGCCTCTGCTATTTCTGATATACATAAATGATTTGACGTGCTCAGTCACATCTAGGATCAGACTCTTTGCAGACGACATCGTTGTGTATCGCATCGTGTCCACCAATGATGACTCTGCACTTCTGCAGCGGGATCTTGACTTTATTGCTGACTGGTGCATTGAAAACTGCATGGATATAAACGCCTCAAAGACTTCTGTTATGTCATTTTCCACTTCTGCATCACCAATCATAAATGATTATAGGGTTGGGCATACTGCTCTTTCCAGGCCTCAGGCTCTTAAATATTTGGGTCTACTGTTTAACAGTCAACTAAATTGGGCACCACACATCCATAATTTGGTGAAGAGAGCTTCAAATCAACTGAAATTTCTCATTAGGAATTATGGTTATGCATCTAAACGTGTGAAAACCATCTTGTATTTCTCAACTGTTAGGTCCATTTTGGAATATTCCACAACTTCCTGGGCTCCATTTCAGAGGTGCCACATTGATGCACTTGAGGCTGTGCAGAGGCGAGCTGCAAGATTTGTCTCGGGCAATTTTTCGTTTGATATGAGTGTCACCTCCCTCATCAATGATCTTGGTTGGGAAACACTAGAACTCAGAAGAGTTTTGCATGGTCTCTCTTCTTTCAGGAAATGCATAAACAGATGTGGGGGTTGGGGTGATGGACCTTGGAGCTTCAAAACAAATACGCTTCCTACAAGGGCAGGCGGTTTTTTATCATTTGTCCCTCCTATAGTTTTGAAAAATGTGGATCGGCATGCATTTTTCATGCAATACCTCATTGTGTGGAACAGATTGCATCTCCTCCCAGAAGTTTTAAATATCTCAGAGAAGCAATTCATTCAGATAGTCCACTCCAGGCTAGATTCCTCAGTTAATGATTAGACCCAATTACAAAACCTAGGTAGGTAGTCCGTTTTTGCCATTTTTCTAATTTGCTTCCCCCACTTTCTTTCTTTTACCAACACATTTCAAGGGAATTTCTGTTTGTGAATTTTTATGCACAACTACACATTTTCTTGGGTTCACTTTTTTCCACGTTCATTCTGGCAATTTTAATGTGGACATGACATGATTCTTCGGCTGATATTTTTCAATGACCGGACAAATGACAAGGTTTGACACCATTCTTGATTTCATTGTGTTTGTTGTTGTTTTTTCCTGTTATTTTTTTTTTAACTGGCCAGCATTTAAAAATAACCAAATTTGCCCTTTTTGCCTCACCCTTGGGAAAAATTGGACCATATTGCCCCATGGCAATTTTACCGCAACATTGGTTGCTACCTTCCTCCGCCTTATGTGGCTTTTGACGCGCCTCCCATGTTGGCAAGTTGCCATCCATTGATTATAATTGTCCCTGTTTTAAAATTGTTATGACGTGGTGCCTGGTGCACTGAACGTTTGCGCGTCAATCCATTGGCGTTGGGTTTTATTTCTAAAATGACACGGG
>JASGXE010005602.1:0-39612 GCA_030068105.1 Sinentomon sp. SZTP_YWyxl | reverse complement strand
CTTTTGGATGAAGAATTTTCAACTTCGATGGAAATTTTAAGAACCCTTGACCAAGGGTTTATATAAAGTTGTAAGTCAAAGGAAAATTTGTTACAACCTTAATTTTAGGTAAACGAACAAATTGTAAAATAGAGGTTCTTACAATGTTGTTCGGTAGGTGTTCACCGTAAAACTTATAGGATTTTAGATTGATCTCAGATTTGTGACGTCTTTTTTGTGAAAAGCAACTTTGTACACAATTACATTATATTTCAAAACGTGAAGATCAAACCCGTCTTGAAATTATCAAACTCGAAGTGTCAAATTCTTTCATTGCCTGTTAAAGATTTGAACGGCGAATAGACATCTGAATGGCAATTTGCATTTTCTCTGATTGAAAAATGACGTGGTCATTTTTAGGGTACAGCTAAGACCTGTAGGGAAGATCTCCTCTGGTTGGCATCTCACTCTCCTTCATGGCTTTTGAATATACTTACTTCTGCGAGAATCGACCCAACTCGCTATTTTTGATAACAATCGGCGATTGTTTAGATTTGCAGAAGTTTTTGGGTGGGAGCCCAAAGACTTTTCAATAAAGCTATTCTCATTACAAAACCATTTTTGCTTTGAATATGTCCACAGACTATTTCCATGTCATGTCAGGATAACCATGACAAATAAACATTCTATTCAAGAAATGTAGGTACATAAATGTACATAAATGCATAAATGTACAAAAATGAACATTTCCTATACGGAGCTCATCAAAAGTCCTCGAACATAGGCGATATTGTAAAGTTCTGGTTAACACAGGGGTAATCTAATCTCAACAGGCCTTGGCGCAACTTCACGCCTCACACGAGTGTCATGATGTTTTGCGGCGCATGCTACCATTGATTATAAATGGCGCCTGAGTAAATAACGAACTCCTATGTTCGAGGACTTTTGATAAGCTCCGTATATTCATAAATGTATGCACGTACATAAATGTATAAATGTATAGAAATGTAATAAATGCATTAAAATTAATGTTCTGCCTTTTCGCATATTCGTTTAATCCTTTCTTTCTTTGTTCTTCCGTTCCAACCGTGAAGGTGATATTCGAATCAATGAGCAGCCCGGTCTGACTGCATTTCACATTGTCTTCCATCGCGTTCACAATGCTCTGGTAAAGAGGCTCAGGAAAGTCAACCCGCATTGGTCGGGAGTGAAATTGGCACAGGTATAACAGAAATAACATTATTTAAAAAAATATTTCACATGTACAAAGGTTTTTCTTGTGAAAAATTGGGATTTGGTGTTGTTTGGTCACAAGCAATTCCATCATTTGAAATTTCGAATGATCACAAACTATTTGGCCGCATTCCCCATAGCAACTCACTCTCAGGTTTTATCGCCAAATCAAAAAGGATAGATTTGTTTTGCGAAAATTTCATTTTGTGCACGACGCTTATTCCTTTTGCATCCTGCATGTATGATGCATCCGCCTCTTGAATTGGCTATTAGTTGAGTTGAACTTGAGGGGTGATGGCAATGGGGAATACGCGCATAACTCAGCATTGACGCGCTTGTTCTTTTTGGTGATGTGTTATCTCGGAAAGAACGATAGTTGTCGCCGTCCTTTTGTGCTGGCGCATGTGGAAGCGCCAAACAAAACTTTTTAGCATTTGAAATGTGTAGTTTCTCAAAAAAAAAAAAAAAAAAGCATTCACCGCATATAATTGTTACATGTCACTTTCAATTCACCGTTCGACAATTTTGGTGGCAAGTTATGGACAACCGGATTTCGTTCGCCATTGCCACTACTGTGTGCAGTGGCGGGTCTAGCCTCCGACGATGGGGGGCGTAGTGTGTGGGGTCTGGGGCAGGAGACTGAGCTGTCGGATGTTTCCAACAAGCATGTGCCTTTGGCAGTGGATATGAAGACGATGTAAGTTACCACCAATGGACGATGTCTACCTTTTAAATATTGGGGTTCATCTTGGAGATACATGATTGTGGACGGTCGCTAAAATTTGGCAGATGTCAATATTTTTGATCAGTGAGTTTGGGCGGCCTTTCTCTCTGCCCCAACTGGATCCGACACTAACTGTGTGTGGGTAAGTCTGGTCGAAATCTTACCATATTGCTACTGTCAAAACCACGAAAGGAAAATGAAGGGTACTTGTTGTTTTTGAAGTTTCAAAACCAGGTGGTTTTTATTAGAACTCGTAAGTAAATTTATTTTTATTTATTTATTTATTCAAACAATACTGTCACAAATGTTCTGGTGACAGAAAGGTAAAAGGACATGGGATGAAAACAGTGAAAAAGCGAGACAAGAAACGTATGGATACACAACCACGTTTAGCAATCAATTACGCTCTGCCGGTCTGGCGCCCAGGGATGCAATCGCATGTGAAATAAGGGGTGAAGAAGAGGAAAGGTTGTTCCAATCCCTAATTGTGCGAGGGAAAAACGAGTTAAAGTAACGGCTAGTTTTACAAAGAGGGGCATTTAGAGCAAGTCCGTTATCGGTTCGACGCTGAATCGCCTTTATGGGATAGGAGGTGGGCATTGAAAAGTTGAAGGAATGGGTTATTATTCCGCTGAGCAGTTGGAGCCTACGGTCCCTGCGCCTACTAGTCAGAGTTGGCAGGCCAAGATCTCTCAACAAAGCAGATACACTTGTGTCTCTGGAGTATGAGGAGGCGATCATACGAGCTGCCTTCCTTTGGACCATTTCAATATTGGAGATGTCATCCCGAATAACCGGGTCCCAAACAGCCCCAGCATATTCAATCACTGGCAGCACAAGGGATAACTATGCTTTGAGTTTGGCTTCCCTGGATGCATACCGCATATTCCTTTGGATGAAGCCGAGGGTCATTTTAGCTTTCTTGCAAGTGGAAATAATGTGGTCCCGCCAAGAGAGATCATGAGCAATAAGAACACCAAGGTATTTAAATGACTTAACGTTTTCAATCGGCTGATCATTTATCACATAAATTTCTACCACAGCTGGAACTCTAGTTCTTTTGGTAAATAGCATAGCCTTAGTTTTGGAAGTATTGATTTGCATGCCCCAGGCGCCACACCACATGGAGACCTGGTTGAGATCCGACTGCAGGTTAAATACATCATCTGGGGAAGAGACTGCTCTATAGACAACGATGTCATCCGCAAACAATCGAATACTGGAACTAAGACCTGTACAGATGTCATTTATGTAGATCAGGAACAATAAGGGGCCCAACACGCTACCTTGGGGTGCACCCGACGTGACAGGGGATTCTGCTGAGTTGACGTAAATCTCTTGGGTACTTAAGTTAATAGGCATATTATAAGTTGTATACATCAGTTATAGCAGCCATATTATGCGGATTTCTGCTATCATTCTCTTCCATCGATAATCTCACATTCAAATCTTAAAAAATCACACGACGGGATTTCGAAACAACCGACAGCTTACTGCGCGGCTCTGTGGATGACTCCATTCACTCCCAGCGCACATTCTACATCCTGTAAAGTTGTCATGGATACAGAGGTATGCCCAAAGTACTGTAAAGTGGCGTCGGAATTAATGTACCCACACATGTGTTCTTCCCATTTAATTGTTGCCTCCGAAACTTTTCTTTCTTTCTTTTTATTCTTATGCAGGCGATAGAAATTAAAGCGCCAGATCTCTATAAAGCGTTCTGGAGGTGTCAGATTTTAACCTCGGTTACAAAAGAGGATCTTTAATATCTGCAGCATACAGTTTTTGCCAAAATTTGAACGGTCACAATTTTTCACATGTATGCATACATTAATTCCTCAGCCGCTATACTCTGTACAAAACACATCAGATTGTAACTGGACAAAGTTATTATACTCTATAGGGAAACTTCAAAGTGTTCATGTGATTCATAAAACCCGGGAGTTTGCACTCCAAAAAAATGCCTGTTCATAGTTGTGTGGCTTCTTGGTCCTAATTGTCCACACATCTGCGAATTTTGCATGCCAAGTGCGGAAGCCGGGAAATCCTCGAGGCGGAATGTGCATGCGTGAACAGATGGATTTGAGATGGAATCTCATCGCAGCTGCAACCTGGCTTATTTTCACACTTGATACCCAAAAACTCGTAGATGCGTATGGAGAATGAGCCAAGAAGCCACACAGCCAGGAACAAGTACAACGGAGTGCACATTTCCCTTCTTTTTATTGATCACAGGCATGCCGCTGAATCACATGACAATTTCACTGGAAATCACTTTACACCGGTTGTTTTTCCAAATAAAAATGTACAGGGTATCCCAAAAGTCTTTGGCATATAGAAAAAAACTAAATTTGCTGTTTTATCATATTTTGTGATCTAAACCTTTTCTGGCTCTAGTCACAGCTGTCAGGACTTTTAATCGGAAAATGTACAGTCACGATTAAAATGTATAGTCACGAATAAAATGGCAACATTCGTGGAGAGTTATAGAAAAAGTTTCGAAGATAACAAACATAATAAAAACAGGAAATTTAAATTTTTGGTGCGTGGCCAAAGACATTTGTGCGACGCTGAATACATGCACACAAAGTTTCATTCCGTGGTTGGAGCTAGAAAATTTTTCAGGTCACAAACTATGATAAAGACAGCAAATGTTCATTTTTGCTATGCCAAAGAGTTTTGGCATAGCCTGTATAAAGACACAAAAAGACACTGTAGAACTGCATCTTAGAACAAAATGTTACACCTTTTGTGCATCTTCGCATTTTACACTGAGTAGAATCTATTTCTTTCAATCTGTCTGTAACAGGAAGCTCGTCGTCTATCAGGTGCTTTCATGCAGATAGTTCATTACAAAGAATACCTTCCAATCACTCTTGGTCCTCATGTCATGAAGAGATATAACTTGGAATTGGGAAAGGAAGGATACTATTACGGATACTCAGATGCAATCGACGCAACTATTGCCAACGTATTCTCAACTGCCGCATACAGGTCAAGCAAGATCTTTTTTACGTCATTTGTCACTATTCTGCCATGAACCTCCAGTATTGATTTGTTTGAATTTCAGATTAGGGAATCTGGATTTCTGCTTTTTCTTTGAAGCAGGATCACTTCAAACTGGAAACAAATCCTCGATGCTGGACATTTGGTTATGAAAATCTGACGCACACGTTGCAATTGGCACCTACGAGCAAAATGGCAGCCACTGTAGAAAATCAGTCGGCTAAAATCTCACAAAAACTCTAAGCCGTAAAATAATCAACTCCCCGCAGAGTTACTGTCCAATCAATGTGTTGTCAACGGTGGTGAATAGTCATTCGCCTGAGTCTTCCACAGCGTGAGCCACTGAAACGTCAACCCCCTCAGTTTTTTCACAACGAGTACATCAGTGTTGGATAAGTCAGCTCCCTGCTAAAATTATCCGAGGAAGCAATATAGAATGGTAAAATAGTTAACCCCTGGAGATTTCCTCCCCATCATTGATAGAAAGACAACCCCTTTGAATTTCTACGATATCAGTCGTCGAAAGATTGACAACCTGAAATTTCACAGCAAGCTGTATAAGTGTTGAGTTGTTTATCCTGATTGAATCATATTCCCTGGAAAAAATACCTCTCTGAGCATGCCGCACCTTCGGTGGAAATGTCCACCTCACCCCGAAAATTTCACAAAGAGCCGAGGAATATTGATCCCTGATTGTAGCAAAAGCACAAACATCAGTTTCGTTTTGGTCAGATCCAGCTTCGTGTTTGTGTAAGGGTCAGTTTGGTCGAAGGCCGAATGCCGCTGACGCTTGTCAGCTGCGGCATTTTGCACCATCCTGCTGGAGTGGCTCAATGTGGCATGAGAAAATGCGCGTTCAAGCGAATCTCGTTTTGACCGCACACAATCCGAGTAGCCATTCGGAAACTTTCTAGGGTTGAAAACTCAAGAGCAAAATGTGTGTTCATCTCTTCGTCTGTTCGAATCTCACTTCGTCCACATCCGTTTGATCGAAAACGGAACTGGTTGCTACTGGTTGGCATTATCCTAATGCCTAAGAAGGAATCATGTACAAAATAGCTTCTAGTCTGATGGAAGTTTTCTGCTTTCCACAGAGCAAGACTCATCTAGAACAGTTGTTTTACTAGTTTGACTCGGCCTGTGACTCGAGACCAGCTTGGACTGGAAAATTCAAGCTTAGAGTTGAAGCTATTTTCATATAGGATCGCATTTCGTCCAGGTCGAAAACCAAAACCTTCAACTAAACCCTTGCTTTTGGTGTATTTTTTATTGAAATCCTTATGCTTTCCGAGCGTGTCTTTCGCTACATGTCGGTACCTTGAAGACCTTTCGACGCAGAAAAACTTTCCCAATCTTGCGGGGTGGGTGCCAGTTGACATGCCTCACTTTTCCCCCATTGTTCGTTTGGTCTGCAAAACGAACCGTGCTTCTCTGGCAACCAATCAGTTCCATCCAATCCTCTTGGTTGAATTCCGATAAATTGAAATAATTGAAAGATTCCATGGTCATGAAAATTACTCGAAAGAATAATCACCGATTAATCTGAGCCCCTTGAATGTTCTAGCGGCGTTCCTAAGTGCTCACCATGCTATTGGTTGTTAGTTGGGCGTAGAAGAACCTGCAGACGTGTGACCAGCATGCGGTTAATATTTTTGGGCTTCAAGAGAGGAGCAATTCTCGGCAATAAAATTAATCCAATTGAAACAGCATCCATGGAAGGTATTCGCACTGATCTATTTTCTTGATTTTCTTTCAAGTACAAATCGCATGTCTTTGGCGCTTGTATGCTGTTGTCAAGATCACTTTTTCAAAACACGCACAGGTGAACTTTCACGCGTATTTTGTTGCAGATCTTGCACTTTCATTGGAGCGGACTTACTTTCTCTTCTCTTCCGCGTGTTATGTGGGGACAGTTGCACCGATCAAATGCCAAATTTGGTGCTGGAACACAGGCCAAAAAAACTCAAGACGGCGAAAAAATAATGAAGTCTATGCAGCTTCCCAGCAGCCACCGTGAGTTGGTAGGCATATGTCATCAAATATCCAGCCATCAATCATGTCAAGCAACTATTCAACCAACACCCTACACGATCAATTTGCCATTGTGTCTTTCAGGTTTGGCCACAGCATGATACGCAGATCAATTGCACCCGGATTCAACCCTGAAAATCTTCTGGAGAAGAATTTCTGGCAGCCAAAGCACCTCTTGTCAAAAACAGCTCTGGATAATCTGATATTCCGTAAGATTTGTCAAATAGGCATAAATACATGTATTGGCATCTGTTTACATGAGTAGGCATCTTGATGTCTGTTTCCTTCGTACAGCGGCCAATCAATACGAAAATGGAGTCAAGAATTAATGAAAAAGTATAAATGGAGTACAACCAGGCCTGCGTGCATTTGCGGTCAATTTTGTGACCCGATTGTTGCACAGGTATTTGTTTCCAAAAACAAATGAATTATTAAAAAAATAAATTAATTTCTAATTTTTTGTCTTCTTAATTTCTCATTTGTTGAAATTTCATTATCACTGTTTGAAATTTCATTAACACTGTACCGAAACCTTATGTGTATGCCAAGAATATCCTTTTTGAAAAGCGGGATAAATCGCAGACGACAGGGCACTCTCTGTGCAAGAAAAAAAAGATAGGTAAATAAAAAATATAAAACTAAAAACCACAAACTATTGATCATCTCGGTTTTTTCCTCTGTGGTGATCTTTGTAACACAATCTGCCGTAAGTACATACAAGAAGACAAAATCATCAGGTTTGAAGTAATACATGTGCAGAGTACATTTTGCCAAAAACCGAAAAAGCATATGATTAATCTTTATGCATGCATATTAGAGATGGAATAAAAATTCACATACATGTTGTTTTCCCAATAAATGTTGCACCCGAAACCTTCATTTCGTTCTTTTTACTCTTGTGCATGCGGTGCGGCAGAAATTAAACCGCCAAGAGTACAAGAGCCAAAGTACAAGAGCAGTAAAGCCAAAGTACAAGAGCAGTAACAATTTTCCATGTAAAGGTAATTCCATCGCCATACATTTTAGAAACAAGGCTGATTGGCTTCTGTTCGGGCCTTCTGTTCTCCGAAGACCAGGAGGTATGGTTTTTGTGCAGCGTTCCACCGCGATTGACACTTCGATTTCTATATCCATTTACAGTCAACTGTTAAATAGGTATTCGTCTTTATTTTACATTTTTCTGAACAGATCACGGCAGAGCTCCATCGGATAGAATGGACAATATCCTATCCGATTCTGTAAACGGTCATTTGTTTGAAGGAAGGCACGAGATGTTTGGCCTCGACCTTGGTTCACTAAACATGCAGGTTTGGAAATTTCATTGTTTTCTGAAAGGTTGAATGTGGTCATTTCTTAGGTCAAGGACTTCTACACAACACTCTAAATTCCATATATTCCTACAATCTGTTTCCTTGCCATGAATTTTCATTTTGTTCCAAAGAGACTTTTTTTCCTAAAAAGACCCCGTGTCGAACACGCAGGGACAGTATGGTTTTTTGATCACCCACAAATCTGCGGCCTTTACCGGACAAAAATGACAAAAAAGATGGCATGACAAAAGGGCGTCATTGTGTGAGTGACGTACATACAGACTCTCAAACGTCCTCTAACATAGGCGATATTTTAAGGTACTGGTTAACCAAGGGGCCATCTAATTTCAACAGGGCTTGGTGCAACTTCACGCCTCACATGAGTGTCATGATGTTTTGCGGCGCATGCTGCCATTGATTCTAAATGGCGCCTGAGTTAATAATGAATCGTATGTTCGAAGACTTTTCATGAGGAGTGTATACAAGGTCAGGACAGAAAATAATTTCTCTCAGAAATTGCTAACTGGCAAAAGCGAGAAACTTTTTGAACCCCCTTCCACGGCTTATTGGCCTTTGAAATAGGTGACCCAAATTTGACAGTACCTGTATGTAACATTTCCTCGGCTGAGCATTTCCTAGAATGGAATGCCAAACTAATTCTCTGCCTGATTCAGAATTTCAGATATTCTCCTGGAACCAGAGAATCATAAATCCTCCTGCTACCAGAGGTTACTTCATCAAAAAAGTTCTCCGTTCTTGTATTGCAAATTGATATTTTTGCCACATGCCGATTTTCTGTTAAATCGTTTCGTCGTCTTTTCAATGAATTAGTTTTTGTCATTTTTGTTATTTTCAAATGTTTGGATATACGAGTATAGGCCTACTGCAAGCTGAAATATTGAATGCAAATACATGCATAAAATTCAGGACTCGTACAAACAAGCCCTTCACCGCAAGTTGGACGCCAAGTTATATTTTCTTAAAAAAAAAGTGAGACCTCTTGACTTCCAAGATAGGCTTTGAATGTCAATGACTCGTTGATATTCGTAATTTTATTCTTCAGACCAGGCTAACAAATCTTTAGGGGCTCCTTATTCACTGGTGAAATTTGAAGGGAATTCCGTATTTACCGGTGAAATTTGAGGGGAATTTCATGTTTACGTAACTGGTGGAATTTGAGGGGGTTTCTCATTTACCTACCTGTGAAATTTGAGGGTGGCTTACGGTGCCGAAATTCGAGGGTGATTCCATCTTCATTGGTGAATCTTGAGTGGTATTCCATGTTCACCGTCAAAATTTGAAAAGGACTCCATATATCTTGGAACAGGTGAAAATTTAACAAGGTGGATTCCATGTTCGCCGGTGAAATTTGATGGAGTTTGCTGCTATATTCAGGTTCAGCTGATGATGAAATATCTGATGGAAACCCTTGACCACTTTCGAAGGCAAGTTCCTTATTTCTGAACTAACTGCCAGGCGTGGTGCAGTCACCAAAAATTACGTCATTCAGTCACGTAGGAAATTGCACGCGCTACTCACCTTTCGCAGTGTCAATTTGTCACTCTTTGTTCTTCATTTTCAGAATTTAACATTAAATATCTCTTGCCGAGCGGCCAAATGGAACTGCATGGAAAAACTTGCCCTATCGTTGACAATCTTAAATTACTTTGTGAGGTTTATGACTCGGAGTTTCGAGCGGATTTGGATAAGTTCCAACTTCACAAAATCACATAAGTCATGAAGCTCATAAATCATGAAGTCATGAAGCCATACGGCGCGCTTGATGTCAGCAGCCCACATGCATCTTTAAAAAATGCGCAGTTGCATTTCTGAGCGAAAAACAACATCTGACCCTCAGCTATGATCAGCTGACCAAGCCAGGAAACGATTGCGCCTTTTGATTTCACTGGCCTCGTTTATTTTTTCCCATTTATTTTCGCATGCACATATTTAGAGAGGACGAGACCATGGTCTTCCAGGATATACAAAATGGAGGGATGCATGTGGATTGCGGCCAGTACATAGTTTCCACGAACTTGGCTATGTTATTGATCCACATACTGCAGAGAAACTGTCGAGGATATATGAGTGAGTTTTAGGTTTAGTTGCATTTGATATTAGGGTTTTCTGACGTGTTTACTGACAATTCACGTGTGGATATACGTTTAGTGCGGCGGAATTAAAATACCCATACACATGTGTTTTTCCAATTTATATTGTTTTCTCCCAAACTATTTTCTTTTTCTTTTTTTTATGTAGGCGGTAGAAAATAAAGTGTCATATTGCAACAAATCATTCCGGAACTGTCGGTTTTGACCTGGGTTACAATATAGGATCTTCAATTTTGAATTGAATTGAATTGAATTGAATTGAATTGAATTGAATTGTATTTGTGGGTTTCCCCATTATCATACACATAGGATACAACAAATTTTCACATACACTCACAAGGAAGGAGAAAGAACTGAAGCTGGGAGAAAACGGTAAGGAAATTGAAAAGTTAGGTAATTGATCAAAACGACTTAAATTATTATCAGTCAATGGAGGAGATGGACTTAAGGAGCAAATGAGTGGAAGATGCCGTTCAGCTCACCCATGTTCAGAACTCTCTGAGCTGGGCAGGCAGGAAAATCTCCTCCTAAGAATTGGTATGCTCAATGGCTGGGAGAACACTGTTGCAGGCAGTACATTCCAGTCAGCGATTGCACGCGAAAGGAAGGAAAATTTCCCAACATCTTTTTTGAAGGAGAGAGGCCTTATCTTGAAAGGGTGATCATGCCTGCCATAGAATGAGGGAGAGTGAATAAACTCAAGCAGTTCCCCCCACCCCCCAGTCGCGCAAAGCACTCGAAACAGGCACAAGAGCCGGTGACATTTTCTCCTGGCAGCCAGTGTCGGCCAACCAAGCTGAGAAATCATTGCGGACACGCTGCTTTTCCTTCGATAGTCTCCAACAACAAAGCGAGCGGCACGGCGCTGGATGCGTTCCAACGACGCAGATTTGCAAACTAAATGGGGTCCCCAGGACGTCGATGCATACTCCAAAATAGGCCTAACTAAGGCAAGATAGGCAATTCCACGTATTTTAGCGGGGCACTTCCTAAAGTTCCTTTTAATGAAATACAGAGCACTATTTGCTTTTTTGGTTACTGCTGCAATTTGTCTAGACCAATCGAGTTTGCGATCAAAAATAACTCCCAGGTATGTTGAAAAGGGTTGCGGGGATAATGGTTGGTCACACAGAACATACACAGAAGGATTAACTTTAATCGAACTACAGCAAAACTGTATAAGCGAACATTTGGTCGGGTTCAGCTTCATGGAAGAGGTCTCGCACCAGTCTTCAATTGCTAACAAATCAGCTTGCAGTCTGTCAGAGTCCAAAGAGCTGGCAATTTCTGAGTAAATGAGACAGTCGTCAGCAAACAACCTTATTTTGGACTTAACAGTGCCAGCTATGTCATTTATGAAGATCAAGAACAGTAAGGGTCCCAGAATACTTCCTTGGGGCACTCCAGATGTTACGGGTAGGTGATCAGAGAGGACGTCATCAACCTTAACAACCTGGGTTCGCCCAGTTAAATATCCCTGTAACCAGCGGAGGGACACGCCATCAAGGCCCATGTAAGCTAACTTCCTCATGAGAATGGGGTGGCTCACCACGTCAAATGCTTTGGAAAAATCTATCATAACAGCATCAACCCTTTTGCCACGGTCCAGGGCCATTGATAACTCTTGGCTGAAGGAGGCCAGTTGGGTTTCGCAAGAATAACCAGGACGGAAACCATGCTGGGCCCCGTTAAAGAAAAGGTTGGAGTCAACAAAGTTTCGAATGTGAGCTGCTAAGAAAAATTCGAGCAATTTTGAGCATGTATCAAGGAGGCTAATGGGGCGATAATTCAAAGGGTCAGATTTATCACCCTTTTTAAAGATTGGTACGATCGTTGACCTCTTCCACGCAAGCGGAATATCACCAACCTTCAAGCTGAGACAGAAAATAACAAACAAAAATTTTGCAAAAACACAAGGAAGTAGTTTTAAGAGGTTAACACAAACTACGCTAGAGCCCTCGGAAATATTACTTTTCATTGTCTTTATGCGATCAATGATCATAGCTTCACTAATTTGCGGCGTTATTCCACTGGAGAAAATTGGCCCTGACGGAATTTGTGCAACCCCGTCAGCAACAAATACACCCGCAAAAGCTCGGTTGAGAACTTCTGCTTTGCCTAATGGATCTACAATCATTTGTAGATCCATAGAGTAAAAATTATAATAATTATATATTATATATAATTATATATAAAAATAAAAAATATATATAAATATATAAATATATAAATAAATATATAATTATATATACCAGAACCCCGCGCCTGTCCCCGATTACTCGTCGGAAATTCCCGGATGTGTCTACGGGGGCGCGAGGACCCAATAGGATGGGCATCCTGCAGAAGGGTTGGTATTGCCCATGCAGTGTACCATTGCCGCGAAAACAAAAACAAAGAAAAAACGGACGGACCCCCCGGAAACGAACCCCAGGTGCCGTACTACACCTGTTCCCGGATCCGACGGGGGTGTGCAAACACCCCCCGAGGTTATTGACCCCAGTTTGGAAACTCACACCCAAAACCCCGGTGACTGGAGGGAGGGCAACCCCCAACAGGCCTCTTTGTAACCCCGGTGAGCCACTCTCAGTGGCAGCCCCAGCTCATGATGTTTTGCCAGTGGCCTCGGCCACATCAATGGCAACCATTCGAGAGGGGGCACCCCGCAAGCGCAAACACTGGACGATTGAACTAAATGAATCTGTAATGCGCTTCTACTACATTGCAACTCGGCTGGAGAAGGAAAAAACCCGGTTTGCTGATAAAGTGTACCAGTGGGCCCTTCGGGCCCACTGGCCCGATTAAAAAAGCGACAACATATGGGCCCTTCGTCCCAAAATTAGGATAAACCGGGGTTATTCGAGAAATACACACATACCAATTTGGGAACTTTTTTATTCTCACCTCGTGTCAAAGTCCGAACCTCCAAAAACGGGAAAGCTCGTTTGGAACAAAAAAATTTGAGGGTTGAACCTTCGGTCTGCGGTCTGCTCGTTCGGGGAACCACTGCAACAACTACAACAGCCAGATTGAGGTCTTCATGCAACCATTTCCCTGTGAAGTGGCGAAGAAACAAAGCACCGTCCGCCGAATGCAAGTCCCCTTCAGCTGAAAATATCTAATTTGCCGGCAGACCGGTGAAGGGCCGGGAGGGAGAGTACCAAAATTCCCAAGAATCCCACATTTTTGCATTTTTCTCCGAGAATCTTCTTCCAGGATATGATGAGTGGATTTTGTGGTTTTTATGCAAGCCTGAGGATAAGCCAATGTGTTTTTGCAGTGTGTTTTCAAATGCACGTCAATGTCCGCAAGCACCAAACATACTTCGCATTCCTTGAATAATTTGTGACACACCTCGCAAAGAGTGCGGGGCCTTTTTCTTCCAATGCAATTGTGAGTGTCTGAGTTTTTGACCACGTTGAATTTTTGCCACGGCCTGTTTGGAGTGATTCGAATAAACTGATTTGGACTGTTTGGGCGGGAAATGAAATCCTCCTTCGATCCTTCCGTTTCAACAATTGGGCAGTTTCAGACTTCGAACGTAATCTCCCTTTGCAAAGGAAAAGCAGCAAGCAATGTGACGTCTCATGAGATTCACTCGCAGTTAGCGGAAATCAGTGCCAGCCCCAGTCCAAATGGAGAGCCGGGGAAGCGATCCGTCAACTTGGTCCATAGCCAGGTACCACAGCCAGAGCTCATAAGAGACCTGGACGTTCAGCGAAAACCTTGAACCAAAATTAACTTTTTCCGAAAAACCAATGAATATTCACCTCCAAAAAGAACAATGAACCGATTTTCAAAAAACAATGAACCTTTTCACAAAACGAAAAGAAACAATGAACCTTTTTCCGGGTATACGCTTTAAGCTTGGCGCAGGTGGCTGTGCGGACTTTTTTTTCCTCATCAACATACCCAGGACTTTCTTTCCCTTTGACAGAATGCAATTGATGCAGCGTTCCAAGAAAGATCTTCGGCAAGGAAAACCCCTGAGTATTTGAATTCGGAGACTTTTAAAACCCCGGGTTCGAAATGTCGCGCGGATTTCCGGCGATGGCTGGTTTTTGCAGTTTTTTCGGCAAAAGTACCCAATCCCCCACTCCATGTAGATGTTCCCAAGTTCGCGGACGTGATTTGCGGTGTCCTTTCGCTTTTTCTAAAGTGAAGCCAAACCTGAAGCTGATCTGACCAGCCTGCTCTCACTGCAATTCGCTTCGTTTGCAATTGAGCCACTGTGTGTAGCGTCAGCCAAAATAACAGGAAGGTACCTATACATTTGTTGTCAATCTATAGGGATATCATTTAGGGCAACTGTCCTCCCGATTGGAAATACCCCTTCTATGCAGTTCGCTATCCCCCTCCTTGGCATATTCCTTTTGCTCGCCCTGGTGGAAAATGATACCCAAATATCTGAAATTATTTCCCGTGCACAAATCACGGACAGTGGCCAAACCACACCCCCGCCCGGGGCGCGGTCTTTCAAATCCTGGCGCGACTTTGAATGACAGAAAGCGTTTGGTGCGAGAATGCTCGACTGGGGCCCTGTTTTCGCATATCGAAAAATGTTTTTTTTGTTGGCGAACGGAAAGCCATCTGAACCTGACCTAACCCTGTCCCCTCTCGGAAAAAAACAATGCTCGGTGGGGGTCCCGGCCTGTGCAATCTAAAGTCGCGGCAGGGTTTGTAAACTGGCGCCCGGGGCTTATCCACCATTGGAACACGCCTGGGGGCTTGGAACCCCCATGTTACCCGACCTCTTGCGGCTCCACCCGCTAGGCAACCCATCTGGGTCGTCATATATCTCTGTTCTCGGATGCATGTTTTTTTCCCAATCCACTTCCGCAAGCGCGTCTCTGATTCGTTGTTGGTAATTCCAGCCAATTTCAACATTTGTTTTTCTAAACCTTTCTCAACCAAACCTAACCTAACCAATCCCAACCTAATCTAACCCAATCTAACCGTATTGCAACATTCGAAAAAGGTGCGAAGCGGTGGCAAACATACCAAATGGCAAAAAGCGGTCGCAATGCAAAAATCGCAAAATTGATGACGTCACCATTTCAGACGACGGGATTGGCTTGCACACTTTTTTTCCCAATCCACTTCCGCAGGCGCGTCTCTGATTGGCTGTTGGGAATTCCAGCCAATTTCAACATCCAAATTTCAAAACCTACCTTAACCAAACCTAACCTGACCAACAAACCTAACCTAACCAAACCTAACCCTATTGTGACCCTGAAAGAGTTGCGAAGCGGTGGCAAACATCCCAAATGGCAAAAAGCGGTGGCAATGCAAAAATCCCAAAATTGATGACGTCGCAATTTGAGACGACGTGATTGGCTGTTGCGATGCTGCTGTCCGCGGAAGTGGATTGGAAAAAAAAATTATGCGATTGGCTTTTGCGAGTCACATTTTTTTTCACAATCCACTTGCACGTTTGTTTTCCTAATCCACTTCCACAAGCGCGTCTCTGATTGGCTGTTGGGAATTCCAGCCAATTTCAACATCCAAATTTCAAAACCTAACTTAACCAAACCTAACCTGACCAAACCTAATAACCCTATTGCGACCCCAGAAAGAGTTGCGAAGCGGTGGCAAACACGCCAAATGGCAAAAAATCGCTGGAAAGGCAAAAATGCGAAAGTTGATGACGTCACAAATTCAGACGACGTGATTGGCTGTTGCGATGCCACTGTCCGCCGAAGTGGATTGGAAAAAAAATTATGCTTTTGCGAGCTCCTGGTCCGAGGAAGTGGATTGGGAAAAAATATGCTTCTCGGATCCCCGTTTCTTGGATGGACATGGCAATGGTGATCACAGCATCAGAGTTTGTTTGCGCTTTTCAACGCAATGAAACCTGAGGTTGGGTCATATCAGGTTATATGGGCAAGATTTGGTGCAGGTTCGGTTTGATCCGGATTCGCTGGCATTTTGCTTTGAATCGCATTTTCGCTCGTTGAATTGGCCAATGCCAACTCATCCAAGAAACTGGCCAACAGCATCTGGGTCGGTGCCAAGTTCCTTCCGTAAAGAGTGCCCCAGAAGAGATCGTAAAAACAAAAGAGACAACCGTTTCGGTCGAAATTTCCCATTGTAACTCACCCCCAGGTCCAACTCAACAACTATTTCAACACACGGATGTATCTTTCGCAACAAAGGAAAATTAATGAGCGTTGTGCAAGAAAATTTCGCAGCACAAATCTTGAGTTGCACCTCAGCAGGGCTCTTTGAAGGAGCTCTGGACGGCCTGACCTGAGGGCGAGGGTAAGCTGCAATGGGGAATGCGGCCGAAGCAGTTTTTCATTTTCACCATGCACCTCGATTCTCATTCAAACTTGTGCAGGATCCCGAGAGATGGCAGCAGAGACAGTTCAAACTTCACTTTTAAAAGGAGCAATTTTTGGAGGCGGGTTTCGTGTTGGCAGTTTGGCTCAGTTGGTTGTGCGAAAGTTACATGATGGGAACCCCGAAAGTGTGGTGGGTTCGAGTCCAGGCGGCGCCAGAATTTTTCATTTCCGTCGGTCACAGTTGGAGTTCCAACTGAGGAAGGCAGCTCTCCAACAGGACCACGCAAAAAACATGGGGAAGACAGCAAAAACTGTTTCTCTTTGGTTTTTGCGATCTCATGAGTCCCCCCTGCGAAAACCTGTCATTTCACGATGACCGTGCCAATCGAACTGCCAGGGACAAAAACAAAAATGTCTGCGAAATTGGGTGCCTTCAAATGTGTGGGGAATGTTTTTTTCAATTGCGCATCTCACATCTGGCATGCTGCTCCTGAGAAAGATGCTTCAGCAGCGATTCTCCTTGTGTGAACTCGGCGACTGCCAGCAGAGAACTGTTTCGATGGCGAATTTTATCTGGTCGGGGAAACAAACTGCATGGTGCGGTTCAGAATGGTGCCAAACTCGCCAACCCAATCTTTTCTGACCAAAACTAACCGATATACCCCCAACCTGTCAATAAAATATCAACCTGTCTTCCCAGCAATCGAGGCATCATTCCGACACGAAACATTTGGACCACTTCCGTTTCCTCAATTTTTAAGCGGACATCTGAAAGATAATCCGACCACCTGCTCGATTTTCTTCCGGGCTTTGAAGGTTTCGCATCAAAGACCGTAAAAGATGTTTTTCCTGCCCATTTTCCATCGAAAAATCCGAAATGCGTTTTTTGCCACAAACTGTAGAAAACTGATCGTCGAAATTGATTTTGTTTCGTTCTCACATGATTTTCGGCCGAAGAAAATGTTGCTGGCTGCTGGGTGATTTTTCGTGGAAGGTGACAAAATTTCAAATGTTTCGTCCAGATTTATTGATTTCCCTTTTCCCTTTCGCCTTTTCCCTCTGAAAAACTTTGCGTTTCCCTGGAATCGAACCTGGGACCTCCAGCACGACTCCCGAGAGTCAGCGACGGTGCCACTGGGCTACCGAGGCCTTCCAGCTTTGCTTTCTTTAAAATATCGGTTTTGTTCTCCTGCTCCGCGCATTTTTCCAAATTCCCAAGTTGGCCCAATCGAGCATCGAGCATGCTTGGTTTCCATCCAGCATTGCCGTCAGATGCGGTCAGCAATCATGACTGCTTGGCGTCACGCTTCCAGAATCTTAATTTAGTGGAGATAATATGTTTCGTGAAAGGCACCCAGAATTTGAGGTTAATGTAGCAGGTCTGAATGCACAAAGGAGGAATATTCTGACTCATAACCTGGTGCCTGCTGCCCAGCTTCAAAGAATAAGAGATGAGGTGAGGAGAGAATTACTAGGAGGAGAGGAAGAGGAGAGAGAAGAGGTGATTGAGGGTGAGGAGGTGGAAGTTGTAGGAGGTCCACAGTCAGAGCCTGAAAGTGGGGAAAAGGAAGTGGAAACTGCTGCTGCACAGGAGGTTGGACCCCAACAGCAAAACTGGGAGGATGATGAACTGCTGGAGACAGTGAAGGGGGCGTTTGAGAAAGCAGTTCTGGAATATGCAGGCAGTGACCCCACATTGAGGCCAACCATACCACAGCAAAGCACATCATGTAGGCTGGCAAAAATCACCCACTTGCTCACACAGTCAAAAAAGTTGATCCTCCAGAATCACATTGAGGAGAACTGGAACAACCATACTTGAATATGCAGGCTGTCCCACAATTAAACTCATTACTGGCAAAATCCCCTGTGAAGTCACCTCCCGAAATACTTGGAAGAACACCCTTCATTTGAGAATTTGCACTCGAGCATTTACTGTGCGGCAGTGGCAGCAGTTAGGTGTAATGGAGGACATGTAGGAAGTGTAATTGGGAGGCGGAGAAGCAATGGGAAACCAGGGTGGGAGATGAGACTCGAAATGAAGATCAAAGGAATCCGACGGGACCTTGGAAGATTGATGCAATATCAGAAGGGCAGCGTGGAAGGAAGCTGGTAAGTCAAGTGCATGAAATGATGAAGCTCCCGCCATGCAAAAGATGAGGTAAATAAAAAATGTGAGGAATATATAGACACCCTGAAGCAGAAACTGTCCGCATTTAGTAAGAGGATGAAGAGGTATCAGAAGAGCGTGAAAAGGAGGAAGAAAACGAACTGTTTAGCAGCAGTGAAAAAGGGTTTTATAGGATGTTGGGGAAGGGTGCACAGGTGGAAACAATGGGCCACCAGATGGAGGAGAGGTGTACAATTTCTGGTCTGCATTGTGGTCGGACGATACTCGCCATGCGCGCTCAGCCACGTGGATAGACGAGGAGATAAAGTCTGCTGAGACATTTGAAAGGATGGATGACTGGGTGGTAATGGGTGAGGAAGTGAGTGAAGTAGTCAGAAAGACCCACAACTGGAAGGCTGCAGGGGTAGACGGGCTTCATAATTATTGGTTGAAAAAGTTCCCGTGTGCGCATGGGTGGCTTGCTGTCCACTTTACTGAGTTTATTCGGTGCCCGGAGAGTATCCCTGAGTTTCTGATGCGGGGGGTAACGTACCTGCTCCCAAAGGATGAGGACACCCGAAATCCTGCAAAATACCGGCCCATTACATGCCTACCGACAATCTACAAGATCCTGACCGGGTGCATAACAAACAAGGTCTACAAGCATTGTGAGCTGAATGGGATCTTGGCTGAGGAGCAGAAGGGTGCAGGAGAAACTCCCAGGGCTGCAAGGAGCAGCTGTTGATAGATTCGGTGGTATCGTGTGAAGCCAAACGGTCTGGGAGGACATCCATACTGCGTACATCGATTATAAAAAGGCATTTGATTCGGTTCCGCATAGTTGGTTGACCAGGGTACTGGAGATTTATAAGGTGGATCGGAGGATTGTCAGGTTTTTGGAATGCATAATGCCGAGGTGGCAGACTGTACTGAGAGTGAGAATTGGTGAGACCGATGTTAAGACTGCACCCATTGCGATCAGGAGAGGTATTTTCCAAGGGGATGCACTTTCCCCCTTGTGGTTCTGCCTGGCATTAAATCCTTTGTCAAATCTCCTGAATAAGTCTGGGTACGGATATAGGTTAGGATTGGAAGAGGTGGCTAGGTATACCATTTCTCATCTCCTTTACATGGATGATTTGAAGCTGATGGCATCAACGCGTGCCCAGCTGACAAGCCTGCTTAAGCTTACGGAGATGTTCTCGCAGGATATTAGGATGGAGTTTGGGTTAGACAAATGTAAGGTCCACCATATCGAAGGAGGGAAGATAGTTGCGGAAGAATATAGACTGAGAGGCGGCGGAGTTATCGAACCGATGATGGAAGGTGATGCATATAAGTATTTGGATTGAAGCAGGCGGCACGGATAGAGCACAGGCAGATGCGTGAACAGGTGACGCGAGAATTTGGGCAACGCATCAGGAAGGTGCTAAGGAGCGGGTTAAATTCGCGACACACTACGAAAGCGATCAACACGTATGCTATTCCCGCTCTCACATACACGTTTGGAGTAGTAAAGTGGTCCGCGACCGACCTGAAAGCGCTGCAGATAAAAGTGCGAACTGAGATGACGCTGGTGGGTAAGCATCACCCGAAATCGTGCGTGGAAAGAAGTACGCTACCGCGAAGTGAAGGAGGCAGAGGGTTCATCGATATCGTGAACCTCCATAATAGGCAGATAGAGGCGCTCAGGAACTTCTTCAACGAGAAGCAGGCTCACTCACCCCTCCATCGAGCAGTCCTCCAGGCTGATCGAAACCACACTCCACTTAACTTAGGCACACCCAACAGATGACAGCCACCCAGTTACAGGAAATGCAGCAAAACAGCTATCTTGGGCCCGGAAGCCTCTCCACGGAAAATTTCACCAGGAACTAAGCCAACCTCACGTCGACTTTGCAGCGTCGAACGCCTGGCTGGTGAATGGTGATCTCTACCCGGAGACTGAGGGCTACATGCTTGCTATTCAGGATCATCAGGTCATCCCCACAAAGGTTTACCGCAGTCAGATCATGAAGGAACCCATACCGGACCACACTGTAGGCTCTGCCACACCAAGGCAGAATCATCCAACATCATCTCAGGCTGCCCGGCCATATCCAGCACAGAGTATATGGGCCGACACAACCAGGTCGCAAAGATCATTCATCAGAAACTGGCCAGGAAACACAAACTGATCCCACTTGATACCACCCCGTATTACAAATACAACCCTGAAGCAGTCCTTGAGACCATCATCACAGACAAGACAATAGACCACAATAGACCGGACCTCACGCTTGTCGACAAAGGCAAGCGCACCACCACTTTCATCGAGATTGCCGTACCAAACAATTACAACCTGCACTCCACACATACCACCAAGGTAACCAAGTATCTGGACCTCTGCACTGAAATCAAAACCCAATGGGCTATGGACAGCGTGGTGACAATACCCGTTCTCCTGTCCTCCACTGGACTCATACCCAAAACCCTCCATGACAGCCTTCATGCCCTCGGACTACCACCCAACACCTACATGCAGCTCCAAAAAGCTGTTGTCATGTCCACCTGCTTCATCGTGAGGAAGTTCCTGCAGCACACACCAACACCTGAGCCGCCGCGAGCTGAGGAGCAGGTAGAGGAGGAGAGTTAAACAGTAGATTGCCTTTTGTTGTTTGTTATCTATATTTTGTGTTTGTGTTTGTCTTATCTTTTGTTTTTCTTGTCTTGTTTTTTTTTGTTTCGTTTTGTGATATGAGGAGGAGGATCGCGATACCGGTGCACAGAGGTCTGGGGACTCTTCACTCAGTGCAATTAGATAGTGGCGGTTACTTATCAGCAAGCATAGTACGTATCCCAGACTATGACCCAGAAACACAAGCGGGTCGAGTGCGCACAAGAGATTACAAGCGCTCGTGTGATTTTTTTTTTCAATTCGTTTGTTCGAAGTGCTCTTGAGGTCCTAGGTGGGAGATCTGGGATCACATCCGATCCGGTAACTTGCACGGGGTTGAGAAAGTTGAGGTCCAGGAACGGGTCGGGGACCCATGCCCGGACCTAAGCCGGTAACCAGTCCGGAGACGGCAGCCCATGTTGGTGGCCCCCCACTGCGTGGTCAGTGCAACCCTGCGTTCACGCAGCTGGGAAGAGGGAGTGTGCGTACTGCTGGCGAACGCCGCTGGTGCTTCCGTGACTCCCTGCGCTAGTTAACCGAGCATATGCCGGACAGCGCACGCGCCGCGCGACTGACGCAAGGCGAACCATTCCCCCGTAGTAATGCGCCGGAGAGGGGAAGTAAGGCAAGAGCGTGGATGAGGATGTGCGCGACAGCCCGGACCAAGATGCCCAGGGTAACGGCTGGTAGCGGATTGTGCGTCACCAAATCCCAGTACCTCTCCCGCAAAACGATGAAAGCATGGCACTAACAGCCACGCAGCGCAACCCAATAGAAAACCTGGTATTAAAAGCCACTTGATACCCTTGCCCTCACCCCTTTTTCTGTGCCCACCTGGCTACCGGGTGCACTCACTCTGCTGTTCCTCGTGGGGTGTGTAGCAGACAGGGCTGCTGCCTCCTAGGGGGGGGCGGACTGAGTGCACAAACATTCTTCATTTCACTTTCGTGCCACGCAATCACGTCTTAGATTGCCACAACCTGCCACATTAACCCGTCAATCATTTCCTTGCCACGCCAGATAAGTTGTATCCAGTTGTATCTTGTGTACCCTGGCACCCGACTCACCATCACCTTGGCTGTTTATCCAGATCACCCACTCCCAGATTGGTGCGCACTCTCCGCTGCGGCAGCATGTCCTCGGTTAGGTGTCCTGTATGAAGTAGCGTGCGCCGGTTGAAAGGAAGTATCGCGAGGAGATAATGGCAGGTTGTTCTGTTCTTTATTTTGTTTATTTGTTTGTGTATAACTATGTCAACCAGTGCAAGCAACACTCCAGCCGAGACACCCCCCCCAAGATGCCGTTACTTGGCTTCGGCCCGTGCGGTGTCTTTCCTCCGGGCTTCGGCCCGTGCTTTCTCCTATTTGACTACTATATATATTATATATATAATTATATTATATATATATTAAATTATATATATCCATAGAGTAAAAATAAATTTCTGCAGCATAGAGTTTTCGCCGAAATCTGGAAGATCGCAACATTTACATTTATGAATAAATCTACAGCATGTCCCGTAATTATTCCCCAAACGGGTGGCGATGTTCCTGATGGCAAAACAAATCGAAATTAAACAGTAAAAATATTGCTCTGGGTCCTCATTTTCGGGAAACAGTTAGGAATCCCTGCCGACATTGAACTGAACGAGTTATCACCAGGTGTCTGTGGTATACTTAAAGCTAACTAAACCAAACCTAACCTGACCTAACCCAACTTAACCAATCCTAGCACACCTATCCTAACCTATCCTATCCTACCTTCCTCGTCCTCATCTTCCTATCCTATTTTGGCGACTTGAGCGTGTGCGAAAACTCGTCCAGTTCAGCTTTTTTTAAATGTCGGCAGGTATTCCGAACTGCAACCCATTTTCGTGCAATGCTCCGCAAGGTGCCAAAAATGGGACCATTTGGCGTCAAAGTTTATCACTGAAGCATAAAATGTTCAGTGACAAACCATTCGAGCCCATACTCTTTGAATGAGCCGTTTATTTTCGGGGTTGCCCCCTTATCAAATAAATGTAGTATACAACAGATGCAAAAATATAACAGAAACACACCATTAAAATGCACACCCATTTAGCAGCAAAAACCATGAAAAATTACGAATAAAACCAGTGATTATCAATCTAAAAAATGAACCAATAGACGGTGCTGGAGAATAGGTACACTAAAGGGAGATTGAATGTGGACGCCGGCAACTGATTCCACTCAGCTATGGTTCTCGACAAAAAAAGAAAACTTCCCAACGTTGATTTTATAAATGTGGTCTCGACGAGAATAAAAATTAAAAATACGCTTTCACACAGTGCCCCGCCCAAAATTAAAAACAAAACAAAACAAAACAAATTGAGGTTGTTTCGGGGTAATTGTGATATGATGATTATGGATTGTCGCACAAAAGCCATGTGTCGAGGAAAAACTGCACAGAAAATTATAAGTGAAAAACCACTTCGAACAGCATTTCCATGCAATAGTCACACAAAAACCGCCGAAAAGGTTATCCTGCGTGGCATTTCCCCACTATCTAGCGTACGGATAACATGCTTCCTGCGGGCTGCTGTTTCATCAATTGTCATTCATTGTTTATGAAGCGCGCTTCCAACACGACCTGTATAACGGTTTCCCAAGTGCTCCATGGTTAAGAATTGCTGTCACGTTGTGCACTGTCCAGGCCCTGGACCCTATAGCGACTTTCCGTCCCGTCTGGTTTTTTTGCGTGGCTTGGGGCTCGCAAACGGATTTTTACCCCTTATTCACCAATCGGGTATGCAACACACATAATTTAAAATTGATGCGTGTAGTGTGACATTTGAAAAAGCCAGGCGAAGCTTCCCTGTCGATGCTGTAGCCGTCTGTTGCATCAGGAATGGAAAAGGACAGAGTGGGAAAAGGATTGTGGAAACCTCGAATGTGGACGAGGCCTGTTCAGATTGCAACCAACAGCAATCATACCATCAAACTGCATCAAACATCACATACATTCCTAACTAGGACAGAACCCGCACGAACACAACAAAGCATGAGCAATCACACACCATATGCGCACCCATTCAAAATCGCAAAAAAACAATGATAGAACTCTAGCAAGGATTACGAAAGAGAGAAAAAGAAAATGGGAAAAAAGGAGCAGCAAGTTTTTAGGAAAAAATGTGGAAGCAAAAAGGATCTGAAATGGGTGTTATGATGCAATGCAAAAATAATCAGCTTGTAGCGAAGGGTTTCCGTTACAGAGGGGGGTAACCCTTAAAATCCTTTCAGCATTCCATGCGTTAGGTACCTCACCACAAGCGACTGACTTGTCGAAAATAAGAGACAGGCAGAAAAATTAAGACGAAATGATTTCAAAAGAGATCCAGGAATTCCATCAGGACCAGAAGATGAAGATTTAGATTTCCTAATTGCAGACGACATTGAAGAAAGGATATATAAAAAAAAATCAGGATATGGCCTTGGAGAAATGGAAGCGGCTAGAAAGGCAGAAGTGTGTGAAATGAAAGTGGAACGTGAAGAGAAAACCATTGATGAAATGCTTCAGCTTGTTCAAATGGTGAAGTGGTCAAACCATTTTGGAGGTTTGTAGATACAAAGTTAGCAACGGTACCTGCGTTATTAACCTATGCTTCCCGCAGGCAGGGAAATTATAGGTGCCTATTACCTCTTTAAGATCTGAAGAAGCCCAATCCACAGCTTTCCTTCCGAGTGGTCTGGGGGAAGGAGTTCGAACAGCCTCATTCGGCTTCCTACAGACTCACCAGCTTATAGTTCGCATGCTCCGTTGTTATAACCGAAAGCTACCTGCGCGTAATTTAATTTCATTTACTTTTTTTAATTTTTCTTATTTTTCCCAGCAATTTGTCATCCAGGCCCCTGAACAAAAACGAATACACGTGAAAAAATAAACGCGAAATAGGCTGATTAGATTCCAGGTTATCGGTCGTACGCAAATGTGCATGTGAATAATTACCAATAGGGCCTAATGTTTAGTTTTGTTTCATGTCAATGTTCATATTTTCATTTTGACTTGGTGTCACACATTTTTTCCTTTTATCGAAGTGTGTTTGCGAATAAATTAAACTAATTCTTAATGCGCGGAGAGCTTTAAGTATCTTGGTTTTATCCTTGGCCATGGCCACAATTTGACGTGGAGAAGTCACATTCCTTTTACGTGTGACAAGGCCAGAAAAACTCTTGCCAATATCAATCGAAACATGAGATTTTCCTCCCAAGAAGCGATACTAAAAGCATTCGAGACAACTGTGTTACCTGTGCTTAAGTACGCCTACGCTAGTGGGATCCCGAGTCCAAACTGGACACTGCCAAACTTGAAACAATTCAGCGAAGAGCAGCACGTGTGATAACTGGGTCCTTTTCTCGTACAATTAGTGTCACCAGTTTGTTGAAATGCCTTGAGTTGGGCTCCCTCGCGTAAAGACGTAGGGAGCACCGTCTTGAGCTCTTTTCTGACATACTCACCAACAAAATGAATTTTCTATGCCATCTGGCTATTCCATCAAGTCCATCCAACGCAGAAATAAATGACAATGGTCTTTCCCTAACTCTTCCAAATTTTAAAACAAATATCTTACTGAATTCATTTTTCCCAAAACAATCAGAGATTGGAACAGTCTCTACACCCATATATCCATTTGTCTCCAGAGCTCTGAAATCCCTGGGCGTCGCACATTGTCGTTTATGATTCGTGCCTTTTCTTGTGAACGCTTGTTCTTCATTCGTTTTTTTTTTTCGTAATTTGACTCAGAATTATTTTCGTCGGTCTGCCACCTTTTTCCACTTGTGGCAGTATTTTGTTTTATTAATAAAATAAGAAAAAAACGAGTAAAAAATAAATAGAATGTATATTCCTGAAGTGCGTGATGGTAACACGCGTGACGGATTATGGTAAATTGTCCCCAAAGTGCTAAAGTGCAGGATCTCACAGTGGCGATCCCGGAGATGGGACTCGCGAGCTTTAGTCCCCTAAATTTCATTTGTTCCGTTTTTGTATAACCCCTCCTGGTCCGTTATTATCAATATCCCCACTGAAAATATCGATTTCATAATCTGCGACAGATCTGAGCCACCTGTATTCTGGGATCGCCTTCGCCTCTAACCTCAATGTGTTCCAAATATGGGACGAATCTTCATCATGGATATTTTTTTTTCGTTTTCTATTCACCTTTAAAGGTATGTTTCTGATGTTGATTTGTTCATTGGTGGCATATCAGAACCGCCACTTCCCGGTGCCGTTGTTGGAGAAACATTTGCATGTATTCTCGGCCAAACATTCTCAAACATTAGATCCGGCGATCGATTCTGGTTCGAAAGCGCAGCATCTCCGCATCCATTCACCCCTGGTAAGTCGACCTTTTTGCATAAATGTTGATATTGCTGGGTCGGTCGATAACCGCAAATTTTCCCGCTTTTTCAGAGAAACTACCTCCCTGATGACCAATTCTCCCATCTCGCCTGAAAACCTGCAGTTTTGCACGACTCCACTAAAAAGTGAGCTTTCCCTGTGGATCAATCCCATGATACCTGATTCCATTGCGGAAAACGGGAATGTTACGTATTTCAATCCAGCAACACGTTCCAACATGTTTCCACACGTTCCATGCATCCTATTTCAGGGTTCCACCCCGGGACTCCGTAGGACCTCATGGGATCCAATGAAAATGTCATGGGCACGTTCCAACGACTGACGTTTTTTGGCGTAGGTCTGGCGACGTCTGGAATTGATGGCGGAGGAAATTCAAGTTGGCCCTGCTTGTGTGTGCTGGGGCGCAGTTTTGTTGCAGCGAATGATCCCCAACGTTAAGGTCGAGTCCATCGAGTTCCTCTCACACCACTTCTTTTTCTAACCTGCAGTCTGAGAGAACGGTAGGAGCGAAAGCATAAAAACAGGGCAACGTATTTCGGTATACATTTTGGGCCACCCTATGTGTATGAGTCCGTTGATGTTTTACGGATAGATTGGAACTTCCAAGAATTTCTCCGTTTTTGCTGCAAGATTTAATTTGCACAAATGTCGACGGTTTTCAGAAACAGTCATCTGACATTTTTTTAATGATGATGCATTGAGTTTATCTTGTTTGTATTCGCATTTTGCAGGTCAACTGAAGGAGTTGAGGACTGTCTCGCTTGGAGCAATTCTTTGTCACGTGACGGACATCAAAGAGATTCCGAAAAACCCATTCCTGCTTCCGAACCTGAGGTGAGACGAGGGACAGCGCTGTTTTTTTGTTTGCTTTACTGATATCTCTAGAGCGCCCGAGTGAGAATTGCCCATCTGAGAAACTGCTCAGTAGCGCCCAATTCAAATTCAATCCTCTGATTTACTGACGATCAGTTCGACAAAAATGAAAAAGCATTTTTTATGGTCTGGAATAGCAAAATTCAAACATTGCCTGCAAACACCTGCTCTGTGAGTCCAAAAATTGAATAGCTGACTAACCCATGCAAAATGATATTCTTCAAAAGAACATTTCTCGGTTTCGCAACCTGTGGGGAAAACAAGCAAAGGAAATGAGTAGAACCGAAAGGAAATTTGTTTTTATGTGATTTGGAATTATTTATTTATTTACCTATTTATTTATTTGGAATCAAAACTGCCACAAATAAACTGGTGACAATGACGGGCACAGCCCCAATCAAGCAAAAATAAAACACAAACAAATGAAAAAAAAAGTTAGAAAGCAGGAGGCGAAAAGAATCAGGAGCGCGAATAGAATTGATGGTTATCAAAAACAACCGCCTTGCGACTGCATTCCAGAGCCAGATTATCTCAATGTGAGTTCAGCCTTTTACATCAGAATAAGAAACAATGGTCACTATGGTGCAAAAACCGATTTCGATAAATAAATAAACCTCCCACTCAAATAGGAATTAAGCTATGGCTCACAGCGTGACCGATTTCGCAGCCCCAGCAGCTGATGGCAAGATCGATTGGGTGGGATGCGATTGTGGTTCGATTTTCCCATCCGACCAAAAAAAAAAAAATGGCGGAAATCCTTTGATTGACATCAGTTGAAATCAGTTTCCAACAGCCATTTGGCGATCCGACTTTTATGTGTACAACACATTTCGTTGCGATAAGTTTGAGAGGTCTGACATTCCTGGTGGGTAGGCCTATATGGACAAGGGATCTGCGTTGTATTGCACCGCCCAAAATACACACAAAACCCCCAAGAGCTTTACCACGGAGAAACACCGATTTTCAAGTGATGTCTACTTTTTTGTTACCCCCTAGATTTGCCACGGATCCACCGATTTTCAAGTGATGACTGCCTTTTGTTCTGCCCTCCAATGTTTAAGTCAAATCTGAGCCCTTCAATCCGAGCCCTTGCCTATATGGAATCCAATCAGTCATCAAAATGGTGAAGCACAGTCGAAATAACATCAAGATAATTCACCATTTTGAGTTCATTGAGGCCAAATCGAATTGACAATAATTGCGGAAACCAAATTTTGCGCAAGCGTTGCACAGAATTTGAACTTTTCGAAAAGGTCACTTTTGAGTCCCTGGAAACTTTCTAACTGTGCAGTTTTATTTTTTTGTGGTCTACTTTCTGGTCAAACTGTAAAGCTTGTCAAAAAATCTGTCTGCAAAACAGGACAAAAACAAAACAGGGCAGAATTCCATTGTCAATTATTGCAGAAGCCCACAGCCATTTCGGCCGCTCCCGTTTGTCCGTTTGTTGAAAACCGATGCCGATAACAAATGCCGATTATTTCCGCCAAATGACAGAAACATCATCACACAATGGAATGGTTGAAATGCGAAATGAGGAAGGATGGAAACCCGAGGAATTATCCAGACTAATTTAGCTCAAAACTCATCACAGAATAACTGCATTTAAATCCGCTCAAAAACCTCAATCTGTCTTCAGTTGGACGTTATTTCACCTTCCACCACTGACTTTTTTCGCTGCCTTTCAGCGGCTCGCGCTCCGACTCCAATGGCTTGAATGAGTTGTGGTGCGTGGCTTTTTCACTTCGGGAGAATGAGAAAAACATCTCAACTTGACCGTCCAAACAAAGAAGGCATCGCGCCGAAAAGGAGAGAACAGAGCGGGTGGAGGGCGGGTAAGAGCAGGGCTACACAAACATTATTGCGGCAAAGCCACATCCGTCAGCATTTTCAGCGGTTCTGCACTTTCATCAGATTTTCATCGCTCTCACAGCATTCTTGAATTCTCGATCTTTCCGGTTCGGCAAAGTTCTGCACCGGTTGGAAAAATTGCTGTGTGTGACTTTGTAAAACTTTTTGATTGGTTGCGTTGTTTGACGGCTCCGATTTGTTTATTTTGTCTTATCGGCCCCAGAATTGGGGGTCGCTTTGCCGGAATTGGCCTTCTGCGTTGTTTGTTCACAAGTCAAACATTTTGGAATTTGCCATGAACATAGTTCATGAACATGTCGGTCGTTCAAAATGAATTTGTCACGCCCTGGAAATTTTTGTGGCCAAATCAGGACCAGCCTGAACCCCAAAAAAGAAATCTCGAATGGGATTTATTCAAACGACGATTTCAAAATGCTGAATAAAAAGCCAAGCGTCACAAATTGTGCATATTTGGCCGAAAAACAACGATGTGCAAAAAAAAAGGTTGCGTTTCTTGGCAAAGCAACCTGCGAGCAGGCATTACGCGTTGGAGAATGCGTTTTGAATGCAAAACAGAATTGAAAAATTTTTGGGCGCACCAAGAATCGAACCCGGGACCTTTCGCTTCACAGCAAGGTTACGACGAGGGCACGGCAGACGCTTCAACAAATCCTTCCCAAAATGCCGCATTTCCTGTAAGAAGGCATCGCAAAAAAGAGATTCGCGGATTTGAATTTGCGCATCCCTGCATTGATTTTTGGCGCGGTGCCTTCCTTGTTTGGAAGCACTTTTAAATGGGCCTGATAGCAGGCTTTCTGGTTAACGCATGAAAAAAAACATTTCGTTATCGTCCGAGCAACGTGATTCTAATTCAAGTGCCGTAACTCTCATTGCCCATCCCCGCCCACCGAGCGCCAATTTTCGCTCTTTTCCTTTCTCTGCTGTCGCGTCAAGAGGCCGGTTTTCCTGGCTCCGGTTGATTTTTGCGTCGCTGTGCATCGGCAACGAACAGTTTAATTTCTCTGGAACGAAATGACGGATTTTGATGAAATCTTTTGTGTTGGAAAGCTGAAAATTAGACCTTTTCAGGACTATAAATTATCCCGAACTTTTCACGGGCAAAACTTTACAGTCTTGTGGGGAAAAAATATGTTCAAATTTTGATTTGATAAATTTTTGCGTTCTTGCCGAATACTTTCAATGATTGCGCGATTTTTTCCGTTATAACATGGTTTTTACCAGCAGAAGAGTTGTAGAGGAAGCCCTCAGCTATCCACAGACACCAAAATCATTGCATTTGAACACCATTTGACTCTTTTATAAAGCGAGAACGCGACTGGGAAGCATTCATTTTGTTTTCTGCACAAAAATAAGCGGGGATGAGACCGCGTCTCCCTTGGAGGCCGCGATTTGTCCCGTGGTAACATGGTTTCGGCCTGCCGAAGAGTTATAGAGGAAGCTTTCAGCTTTCCAAAGATACCAAAATCATTGAATTGGAAGATCATTTGACCATTTTATGAAGAAGAAACGCGACATATGGAGGCATTTTTTTGTTTTCGACGCAACAAAAAAGAATGCTTCCATGTTGCGTTTCTTCTTCCTAAAATGGCCAAATGATGCTCAAATTCAATGATTTTGGTATTTTTGGAAAGCTGAAAGCTTCCTCTACAACTCTTCTGCAGGCCAAAACCATGTTACAACGGAACAAATCGCGCAATCTTTGAAAATGTGAGGCAGGAACCCGGAATTTTATCACATCTTTACTTGGACACTTTTGTTTATCTCACATTTTTCAGCATTTTACCAGCGAAAAATTCGGGGCAGTTATACACGTCCAAAATCGCACATTTTTCTGCTTTTCAGCACAAAAAATTCTGTCAAAATCCGTGAATCGGTTCAAGAGAAATTTAACATTCCGTGGGTGACAACCCGCGACCGCCGTATAGTCGCAATGTATTTTACTTGTCGCAGCAGGCCACCGAGCGACATTCGCGCCTCTTGCGGAGAAATAAAAACTGGCGACACCCAAAGCGCCGAATTACGCCACTTATTGAGTATTAAAATCACGTTGGTCTGAGCTTCCACAGGAGTGTATCGTTAAATCCCTGTAATGCGGACCTGTCATGTTTTAATTTTTGGAAGTCGCATGTGCTTTTTCTGATCTGCGTTATGTCATATACCTATTCTTTTTTCTTTCAGAAACAATCCAATCGTGCCATGTAATCATTTCCATCGAATAAACATCGAGGAGTGGAGGGAAATAGGGTAAGTACTTGTCAAGCTATATGTGCCTAAAAATGTACCCAAAATTAATAGTTCCTAAAAAGCTACCCGAAGGTCCCTCTACCTTTTACAGAAAAGTAATTCAATAAGAGGTACTCTTCACCAAAAGCAGCTACAGGGGTATGGCGCTGCATAAAAACATGCTCGAGCCTTCTCAATCAAAGATGATGTGGCAGGCAGGAAGGCTATTCCTTGCCAAGATTGAATGGGGAAAGAAAGAATTGTGGAGAACATTTCGTTTGCAGACAGGCATTGCAAAAATCATGGCATTGTCTGTCCGTTTCTGAGTTTTTTGCACTGATAGCAGAGGGTATTCAACGCCCATTATAATGTCACTCAACAAATTAAGGCAATATGCCTGACGCCGACTACCTGCCTATAAAGTGTGGAAAAATTCAAGTCGCTGAGAATGGCGCTATTCTCAAAGTTCTCTCATATTTACCAGTCATTGCACGGGCCACTCGATTCTGAGCACTTTCCAGAGCGTTAAATTCGATTCTTTAGCTTGGATTCCACACTGCACAGCCACTCAAGAATGGGAATGAGAGGAGAGATATGGGCATGTCTTTTCCGACTGAGGCCGGAGAGATCTCTGTTGCTTGTTTCAAAACAACCGGAGATATAGTTCAGGATTTTCTAGATCTCTTCCCCCCGAAAACGTGGATACCCGCAACTTTCACCGGTGGTTTTAAAAAAAGCATCGGAGATCTCTCCGGCCTGAGTGTGGCTTATTTTGAATTTCTCAAGGTTATACCCAACTTTGGCAGAGGCCTTGCAAATGGCAATTACATGCGTGGGCACATGATTGATCATTATTCAGCAAAACATCGCAAGGTATTTGAATGTAAGATCAACAATACCATTGGCTTGTCAATGGAATGGAAGCATAAATTCGATATGAAATACTACGGGGCACGAATACTCCTACTCCCGAAATGGACAGTTTTTTGTTTTCATTAACATTTTCTCTCTGCCATCCACCTGTCGCACCAATGTGAAACCAACGCCAGATCGTCTGAGGAACGTACTTGGCAGACATAGTGGGATAGGATTGGATAGGTCAATATAGAAGTTGGCAATGCAACTTCTGGAGTCCACCATGGGTAGTCTATCGTTGGGCCTCTTTTCTTTTCAAGACATAAAAAGATGTTTTGTTGGCTGGCTTCACCTCTTCGTGTCGTCGGCAAACAGCGGAAGGGGTGAAGCTTTTCTATTCTTGCGGGATAGTGTTGACAGTTTTCTAATAACATAGAGAAGTTTGGTCCCAAGTTTTTTCCTTGATAGAGGAATATCCACCAGACAGTTCAGAATGGCATCGACCACCACATCCTGAACATTCAGACGCATTATTTGCGGCTCAGAAAAAAGGGGATTTGCATGATGTGATACGTGGGGCACTTGCGTTCAAACACCCTTTTTGTTGTGCCTCTTTTGTATTTTGCAGTCGAAATTAGGTGTCACTGCTTGAGATCTCAGTATTCTCGCTGTAACATTTTTTCTGATTCCCTTTACCCAGTGATGTCCTTTTTGCTCCGATTAGTGACTCCTGATTGGTTTGTGCTTAAAAAGCATGGACTTTACTTATGAACACATTCGCTTTAACGGCTTTAAACGTTTCAAACTTCAAGAGATGCAAGGAAGATCCATACCGATTTGATATAAGTTTATGGTGATCGTTGTTGTTCATATGAGAGCATTGCCAGATGGATCCGACAAATCAAGGACGATTGCTGCAACCTGAAAGATGACCCTTGTCCAGAGCCCAGTAAAGAGGTCGTGAACGAACAAACAGTTGCTGTTGGGGGAGTTCTGATTACTGATGAACCACCTGTACCCATCCAGAACATCATTTCGGTGCAGGATCTCAGAAATGGGACAGTTTGCAGGATAATCCATGATCACATCACCCAAAACAATCTGTACCCAATGAATTCTCCGCAAGTCCACAAGAATGGATTTGGCGCAAAAGGCACATTTCTCCTGCATGACAAATACTGTCCCTCACAAAAACCGCTTGAGTTAGAATATTCCTGGCGCAGAACAAAATTACCGAAATAGGCAATCTGCCATACAGTCCAGACTTGGCTCATTGCGACTACTGGTTATTCCCAAAATTGAAATCTGCAATTGCTGGGAAGCTCTTTAGACGCATTCAAGACCTGCCAAAAGCCGTTAATTCAGAGCTGAAAAAGGATACCCCCTGCTGAGTACCGCCAGTCATTCAAAAGTTGGATTTTTGGTTGAAACGATGTGTCGAGGTCAAAGGAGAGTACTTTGAAGAAATGAGATCAAAAAAGGTGTGAACCACCCATATTTCTCTAATTCCTGGACCAGTTTGCATACGAAAGCTGGAGTGACCCACGAATGTTTAGAATGTTACAATCAAGCAAGTATTGGTTTGGGAAAGAGTTGACTTTCACCAGTTTTCTTTACACGCTACTGTGGGCAAGAGATTCGTTTTTACAACTTCAACCATGGATCCAAACCGCGAAAAGTTATCACAGAGGTGGAGGGTGTGAACGGGCGGTAATCGGATGTAATTTTTGAAGGACACAGACGAAGTGGTCAATATTCCAATGAATTAACTTTCAAAACCGAGGTTCAAATCCGTACACATTTGCTTTTGCCTTTTAATTTCATCGTTCAGATTAAATGGAATTATTTTTTTGTTGATGATTTTACTCCACTCGGCAATTTATACTGCGGTTGCGAGCATTCACTGATGTGCATAATTATGAAAACCAACTTTAAATTATTCTATTATTTAAATTGGAATTATTCCATTTTTTGTTATTTCATGTGAAACTCTTTGTCTCGCCCGGACATTACTGTTTCTCAACATTTTTTCAGTGCCTCTTCTCATGGACATGATCAGATTGCAGCTGTATCAACCAACGCCTTAAAACCACATTCAGAGGAGGTAGAGAAACCTGACCGACCAATTGACACTGACAGCAGCATCTCGCATGGGGACATTCTCACACATCAGGAGAAGCCAACAGTTGCTTATGTGGGGACAGAGTTGGAGGCCAATAGCCAGGTCATTACCACGCGCCCCACTGATCAGTACCATCAAATTAGCATAACCCGTCCTGTTGTCTACCACCATCAACATAGCACCCAACGCCCTGTGAGCGTCCAAGCCTACCTGCATATCACTGCACGTCCCAGTGACAAACACGACAAGCACAGCACCCCACGCCCAAGTGATCAAGACTACCTGCTGCAAAACACCCCACACCCAATAACCCAGCAACACCAACAGCACAGCATCCCCCGTCCCAGTGACCAGGAATACCAGCATAGTACACCACCCGTGATTGTACAACATTATCTCCATAGCACTTCACACACTCCCGGGGAATACAGCACCCAACTTCCTATCGACAACCACTACATCAGCAACGCCCATTCTAACATTGATCACCAGATTGATGATCACAGTGGTCAGCATCACCATGACGACCATCACCATGAAGACCATCACCACAGCCATCATCAGCATGGAGACCATCATCAAATCACAAGTGGGATATCAACAAGCTGGGAAGAGCACGGCGATGAAGACATTTCCTCACTGGTGAAACCGGACAAATGCAAAAGGCGTCTGGTGTGCGTTCTGAACCTTTGCATACTGACTCCGCCTCACAGGTCGTGTTGTAAATCAGCATTGGACTGTCTCACAGCAACTTCGGTGAAGCTGAGGAAAGGCACAATCAACGTGTGAACGTGGAATGATACGTGGAACGAATGTACTCTTTACCTTGATAATTTATTAAAACTTTCCTCTTGGTGTGCTTATTTTTTGAATGAATGAATAAAATTTCTTATTTGTCTCTGTTTGTGTTTTTACCAAGCAATTTAATTCATTTTTGCCAAAATGGAGATTTGCCACTAACTTTTTACCACTTACGTTTTTTCATCAAAGAGTTACATGCTTTCAGTAATCATAAAACAAAGCACTTCACCAGCAAGGATGGTAATAAAAAAAAATGATTGAAATATTTCGGCTGCGTAGACCCCCCGAGAGGCGTCAATCGTACTCTTCACCAGCAAGGATGGTAATAAAAAAATGATTGAAATATTTCGGCTGCGTAGACCCCCCGAGAGGCGTCAATCGTACTCGTACTTCGCTTCCACAAATTGCCTCATATTGATATCATGCTAAATTTCACAAATGAGGTGGCCCAAAAGTGTCCCACTGTTTCTACATTCAAAATATCGGCTTCTTGAGTTCACAGCTCATTGCCAGAAATCTATCAAATATGGTATTCATATCGTTATCAAACCGTTGATGCGAGGCTCACCGCCGAAGATGCCATCAATACATTCACGAATGCAGCCAGCATATGCAAAATTGTTGTCGTTGCGATTCGGCAGGCCCCTATATGCAGAATAGCGAATTCGGACAATTGCACCGAGGAAAATTCGATTTGTTTAGTCTAACGATGATCAGTCAATTTTGGACATTGCGTCATGTGTGTTGCGGAGGATGCAACCATGGTGCAATTGGCGATTTTAATCAACTCATACGGATTTCATGAAGAATAATGTTCGGTCGTATTCCCCATTGTAACTCACCCTCATAAGGTAACTCACCTCATAACTCACCCTCATAAGGCTCATTACATTTTGCAGCAGGAGCACCTAAACTTCGCATTTACTTTACTTTATTTCCCAAGTTGTGAAAAAAAATACTCATTGTTTCGTTCCGTTCTGGTTTGGATGGTTGCCCATTTGAAGTTTTTGACTATTGCTTTATTGTTATATCATTGCTTATTATTAACCGCTGTTTTTATATTTGCATCTTCATTGCAAATTTGTGTCTTAAATAAATAAATAAATAAAAATAAGGTCAAGTCAACAGTCAATTCATTGAATTGACAAAGAAGAAAACGCTTTTCCCGATTTCGATTGCTTTATTTTTCGACAATGGTCTGTTTTTCGGTTAAATTACGTCAAGCTAGCCTCTGCCCGCCAATGCAGATTTCTTACGTCGTTTCTTGGGTCGTTCTTCGGTTCGTCATATATAGTTTCCTTTGTCAGTGGCGGTGGAATGAATCTAAACATCCTGCATGCCACAGAAACAAACGAGATCGAACAAGAGAGATCAAGATGCTCTTTAACAGGCAAGGTCAAAATCTGACTCCTGTAGAAAGCCTTAAGGCTTTTCAGGAGTCAGATTTTGACAATTGTTGCAACCTCGCGCCTTAATTTCTACCGTCAGCAAAAGAGCAAAAAGAAAGGAAAAAAATTCTAAGGTAGCCTGCCACATGTGGATTCGTCGCGGGAAAATGGAACGAGAACCTTGCAGATGAAGCCATGAAAAGAGTCAGGAGACGGCAGAAAATACGAGAGAATTCCCCGTTGACGAGAAACACTGAAAGCAAAAGAAAAATTCCTCTGTGTGAATCAGCCTCAACGCCAATAAGTGTAATGCATGAAAAAAGCTGTTGGAAATTACAAGTTTTTTTTTCGGAAATTCATGTGCTGTTGGTCAAAGCAAGGCATCACTCCAACTAAAGGCATGCCAGATGGAGTCGGTTTGCATGGCAAGCGGTGAACACTTGGACTCTCCTTATCTCGCCACCTGCAATACCTACATGTTATTTGAATGTCAACAGCTACCAATTGCATCAATGTCATTCAATGCTTGTTGTGCTCAAGAACATAATTGAAAAAGGCTGCATTTAAGCACCGAAATCTGTTCAACATTCCAACTGAGGGTTCAAACTGAGCCAGGACTAAATATCTTGATACCTGACAAAGTCGCCCCTCTGCAAATAGCCAGAAGCGTGGCTCCCGCAAATAATAACAAAAAGAAAGGGCATGGTTGATCAAATTCCCAAGAAATCGCAACTTCGTTTCTGTCTGTCCCCCTCACTTCATCAGTTGCCACATGAGAGGGTGCCCGATGGTGGTGGCAAGACGAACTCGCAATTCCTGGGACCGGATCAACCACAAATTTATTTAATAGATTTTTGTGGCAACTTTTGCAGCACCTAACTCACAATTCCTTCCAATTGTTAGAGGATTTAGTAATTGGTTGACTAAATGTTTTGAAATCAATTTTCAAATTTGAAAATTTGAAATTAAATTTAATTTTAAATTTAATTTAAAAGCGATTTCTGGAAATTTGATCAACCATGCCCTTTCTTTTTGTGCTCAAGAACATATGCGAGTTTGCCGTTTGGTTCGTTCTCTTATGACCGCACTTTGTGACTTCAAAACATTTAGTCAACCATTCCTCTTATGAGTTAGGTGCTGCAAAAACAAACGAACAATGAGTTTGATAAAAAAAAAAAAAAAGGAAAAAGACAAAAGCCATGAGAACTGCGGTAAGAAGGCTTCGTGTTGCCATGGGGAAAGGTTTCGAAAGGATCAGTTCAACGGTAATTGAAAACTGAGGAAGTAATTTGATACTAACCTGTAAAATGGACACAGAGAAGCTGAAGAAAGGGAAGCATGAAAGCTAAATTCCTTTCCCAAATCCCACACTTTTATGCATGGTGCAAATGATTCAGATGACCCGATCCTGGTTTTCATTCAGGGAAAACAAGGATCGGGTCAAGCTTCTTTTGTTTGAGAAATACCTTATCATTTGCAAGCTCGTCGATTCAATTTACCAAAATCTTCCTTGAACGGAGAATCAAACCATCTACTGCTCTCAACATTTCTAACATTGCTGCGTTTGGCTCTGAAATTGGCCAAACAACCAAACCGTAGTCCGAAGGTCAGAAGAATTTCTCGGTTCAAGGTCGTGGAGGTTAAAAGACTCAAGACTCAAGTACGGTTTCCGGCTTCTTTTCGCCAAACCCTAAAAGAAATAAACAAAACAAAAAATAAAAAACAAACAGGATATAAACAAAACAAAATACATGAAAAACACATGGCACGAAACTTCGACTCTCCGATACTGTCAGTCCCAGGAAATTGTCCCACCTCATCCATTCCTCTTTTCAGTAATCAGAGATGACACACATACTTCGTCGATTGCCCTGTGTCACACCTCATCGGTCATCAATTCCCCTTGTCCATCCTTGTTATAACACATCTTTTATGTCATTCATTTAGTGTCATGTCATCTCGTCAGTGTTTGTCGAACATCACTCCCCCCAATTCGTCCAGCTGTATCCAACCGATCTCCGGAATCATCAAAAATCAGACTGCCGATTACTCAATATTGCGCACCTTCAGATCCACCAATAACCTAAAAAAGAAGGAGAACAAACGGAAGAAAACAAGGAAAAGGGGGAAATAGATGCAAGATGAAAAAACAAAAGCAGCAAGGCGAGTACGATGGCAGAGAACTTTTTGTGCAAGAATGCTCGATTGGGGCCCTGATTTCGCAATAACTGGCCAAACCCTGTCTCCTCACGGAAAAAAACAATGGTCGGTGGGGGCCCGGCCTGTAATCTGAAGTCGCGGGAGGGTTTGTAAACTGGCGGCCGGGTCCCGCCGGGTCGCAGACCCGGCCCTTTTTCTCCAGCCAGGCCCGAGACCCGGAGTGCCTTTTTTGCCCGAGACCCGGCTGACTTCTCGCGCAAACCCGGCAGGATCCGGTCATGTGTAATTGTACGAGCGAACTCCTCTTCGCTCTGGCGAATTGCCGAGTGTGGCGAATTTTCCATTTCAAATCAGAAATTGTTGCTGGGAACATTTTTCTCCTGGAACATTCCACCCTTTAAAGACCCGGCGTGCCTCAATCCGCGGTCTCATGGTCATCTTTGTGATGCAGCAGTTCATACTGCCCTGCCGCCACTGACCTGACTGGCTGCCCTGGGTTTT
>JASGXE010005601.1:0-22171 GCA_030068105.1 Sinentomon sp. SZTP_YWyxl | reverse complement strand
TTGCGAACGAGAGTTTAGAAGATGAAAAGTATTCTCCAAGGAGAATAAAAACATTTTATTCCTGAGCTATTTGCCATTTTTCATTTCTTCTTTGTCATCGAATGCCACCACAACGGAAATAGTGGCAGGAAAATCTTTGGAATTATCTGTGGCGTGGGTCGACGGCCAATGTTTGCTTTTTCACTGGCATGGGCGCAAATCACGGGGGGGGGGGGTTGGGGGGGTTCACCCCTCCAGAATTCGGTGAGTGGAATTCTGGAGGGGGTGGGGCCCTTTTGCCAACCCCACAGAGGGCCCCTGCCTCAGCCCTTATTTTCCCCCTCTGGGGCCCTTCGAACGCCAAGGAATCAATCCAGCTCCAGCTTTCAGCACAAAAACCTCATATCTTAAAAAAACTTCAAAAAACACAAGACAAAAAAGGAAAGTAAAAGTGAGTGCCAACCACCTGCTATGGTAACGCTGTGGAAATGCTATGATAGCAATAAAATTTTATTTATGGAATTCTGGTGGATTTGGGTCCTCTGCCAACTCTGCAGAGGGCCCCTGCCTCTCTTGACCTTCTTTTGTTGGAGACATACCTATCGCTTTTGGTTTGCATCTGCTTTCGTGAATTTCAGAAAACGTCTCTTGCACACACACATTTGGAAATTCAGGCTTTCGTGCAGTCCTGTTGCGAATGGGCCTCAAATTTGCAAAACCATAAAAGTGCGCCCATCATTTCAAGGCTCATTTGGGTCCCAAAAATTTGAAAGAAACATCAACTTTGGACCCCAAATGAACACTCGAATTTCAAAATTTCTTCAGCTTCATCTAATCTAACGAAAATTGGGGCTTCATCTAATGGGCCCCAATTTCCGTGAAAAAAGGGCCCCCGAGGCAACTAACCCCCCCCAGATCTCACGAGGGATTTGCGCCCCTGTTCACTGGTTTATCGTGCTAAAAAGCTTGAGCTGTCCCTTTGAATTTTCCAAAAACATTTGCAAAGGATGCAAAAAAGTTCCATCCAAAAACCTATTCTGCGAAGTGTGATAGACACACAGAAAGCCAAAGTAATCACCACCTTGAACCGTGCTTTTGGCTATCATCTCAAGGCAGTTATCTTCGCTGCCAATGTGAGTTGGTATGGTAACGGATGGGTGACAGGTATTCGCTTTGAAAAAGCACTTGAAGTTGCAGTTGGTTCCGCAACATTTGAAATACACTTCAATATTCATCGAAAATCCCATGACAGGAATTTAAGGAACCTCCTTGAATCGTTGGTCAACGCCCTCTTGCTTGGGAAATGCATAGTTTCACCTTTGGCTTACTTCGTAGTCTCTGGGTTATTTTATGTGTGGTTTCCATTTTTTTAAAATTACACATATGCAATGTTCACATCTGCATTGCTCTGCCTTCCTCGCAGCATCTCCCATGGAAAAAGCGACCAATTTAAGTGTCAATATCTTCAGTTGCTCCGAGTGGATGAAAGTTTTTCGTGGATGATGACTTTTCCTCAAACTTCTGCAAGGAGCAGGCAGCTTTCGTTCAACGCCGTGTATTAATTAAACTATTAGTGAGTGTAACAAAGTTTTAAACCCTGGTCGGATTTCGCTGTGAAACAAGCTCAAGATTGCTAGTCTTAAAAATCTGCTAAAAAATTTGAATGGTAGTGGGGGTGCGGTGATTCGCGTGAGCCTTATTATTGCACTCGCCGTGATCATGGTTTAAACTCCGGCTCTGGAACTTTGAAAAAGACATCTAGAAAATTTCATGTTTGACCTGCAACGTTTTTCATGCAGAGCAGAGACTGTTCTCCGGCTTATACCTAGGTCTTGAATGCCAAGATTACGGCCGCACACCGGGCCGAGAGGCTAAAAAGAGTTTAAAACAAGCTCCGGAATAATGCAGCAGACAGTCACGATGGCAAGAGCCAACAGGAATTAGAAAATCACCGAGGCCGCCAACTTCACAAAGTAGAAAAATTAATGGTTTCGTAACGAAATCTTTGTTCAAACCTGCATCAGCTCTCAATGTCCGGTAAACATGTCTCGTGGCCATGCATTCTTTCTTTTCTGGATGTGATTGACAGTGTAATTTTCTGAAAACGAGCCATAAATCCGATGGATATTGTAGTCTTGAGCAGAATCATACACCAGCAATTGTTCCAGCAGCTGTGGATTTTCGGACAATTCGTTTAGAAGGCCGAATGAGTTGAAACCATCTCTCACAGAAAACAACGCTGAAGATATTGGAATCAACAACTTTTCTATCCTAATGGTTCGTCTTAGTGCTGGGATGTCATTTTTGGACACGATATTGATATTTGTGTGGAATTCACACTGGCTAAGTATCCAAGGCATTCTCATCAGACATAAAAAATGTCGTAATCCTTTGCTATCACTTTCTTCAATCTAAATTATTGGGATAAAAGGAAAGTTGCTCCTTGAACAAGATGGTAGCCTTGAAAAATGGAAGAATAGATAAAATAAAAAAAGATATGGTGTGCCGGAATTCTTAAAACTGAATGTTTGTTGCATGGCTTGCTACACTCCTCAAGAAAAATCAAACACAATTGTATGAGTTCACAGTACCTCACAGCAAAATCTACTGAATGAAAAATGTCGTTGTACACAGCTGACATACGTACATGAACTGCCTTCGGAGAAACTTTCTCAAGCGTAAGGAATTATTTGATGACAGCATGGTACTCGATGGTAACCATGAAAACTTATTGGCTCGTATCTCGCTTTGCTATCAAATGCTCGTAAAACTAAAATCACACGTCCTGCCAAGTTGAATTTCTGTGCTCATACCTAGAAAACAACGAGAAAACCTGTAAGAAAAACGAAAAGCGTAGTCAAGAGGCAAATAAGGAAAGCTCATCGGGACTTGACGGCCCTTCGTATTACCTTTTCCGATTATTTTAATCGGAAAAGGTTTCTCATTTTAATCGATGTCCTCCACTGCCATGGAACAAGTCATAAGACACGTCTCAATTATCAACTGCATTCAGCCGATGACGAGACAAAATTAACTTACGGGTAAAAAATTCCTTTTGAGGTCCTCCATAATCTCCAAACTTAGCATCCTCTCCAATAAATTCAACCTTCAAAACAATTTTTCGATGGAATGTTCTGCTTGTTAAGATCAGCAGTTAAGATCAGCAATCCATCCTCGAATAAAGTGTCACTGAACACTTTAAGTTATTCTGACTGCAGAATGGGTTTCGACGTTTCTGCGGGTCCTTTCTCGGTACTCTGCACTGTTGGTAGTTCTAGTATCTGCACTTTTCCTTGTCCTTCAGAAATACGTATAGTCACCATCACTCATGGTGGTTCCTTTACTGAGGCCATCATCTGAGGCATCAAGACATGCTGCTACCTCCAGATCTTCAGATGCAGATGATAATGGTCTGGATTCAGATACAGATTGTGATCTGGATTTGATCTCAGTTTGGTTGACTTGTGAGCTTCTTTCACAGGTTTATCACGTAGCATCCCCAAATCCCCCCTGTTTTCTCCCTTGGAATGCTTGGAAGCACCTTTCTCCCACAGCTGGATCATACCCCAGGAAGTTGGACATGCTTTTGGCTTCCTGCGCTGAAGTTGCCAAAAAGCTGAATGCAGTTCCGGATGCTTCCTGAGCATTGTCGGCCCCAGTGACCCCTTTTGATTTGGCTTCTCTTTGATGGCAATCCACTGATCTGCATATCGCCTAAACCAATGGCTGCAGTTGGCTGGGTTCCCATCAGCCTTCGTGAAAACAAAGTTAGAGTTGAGCTCCTGCTTGTTTATGAACTTGCTCTATTCGTCGACTGCATCGAGACATTGTGGTATGAGCAAAATAAGCAATGACTGGTTTCTTTTCACCCAAATTTCCACCCCTATTCCTCCATCTTTTGGCAGTTGCTGTTCTTCGTTTAATTTAACCTCATTCAGTGGCATTTCTTCATGATTTTCCCTGGCATGGCAGATACCAGAGACCATGATTCTGCTGGTCTCCAGCAGTCTTCTGCAGTTGTTGATGATCAAAGTGAAAAACAAAAACTTTTGGAGTGTCTGAAAATTTCCAAAAGTTTGATAATGATTGCAGGGCATTTGTAGATTTCTGCAAGTTGACAACAATATCCCTTATGAATTCGATCAGTTTTGGAAGCCTCTTTCAGTTCAGAACTGCTTTCTTCACCCTCACTCGAGAAGCTTGACTGGTAACATACACAGGGCAGGAAGCCTCGAGAATTTGCATGAAATGTTTGAGATTGACTAATACTTCCAGATGATTATTTTCGGATTCGGATATCTCTAACCTTGCCGCAGTAGCAGTAGCCAGCACGAATATCAAGGAGTATCTTTGAAGCATTATTGAAGCTTCTTTGTCTGGCATCTGATCCAGCTTGCACAAATCTCTTCCGGCAAAACAAGCGAGGCATGCCATCCTCCCTGTCAAAACTTGTAATATCATATCCTTTGACATGCCCATGTTGAAAGGTAATCATGCCAGAGTACCACGAATCAATATTGAAATAATTAAAAGTGTTTCTTCACCCTGCACAACATGGTTTCTGTTTGGGATGTGCTTTATTGCTCACTGCGCAGGTTTTCCGAATGCCACCTCAAATTCGAAGCAGCACTCTTCAAGAGAAAGAGAATGCCGAATGAAAGTTTTTCTCTCTCCGATTTAATTTTCAAAAGACATTTCAAATTATCAATCTTCTCTCGGATTTGTAACCACTTGAATAAATAGGGTTTAAAAACAAATGGATATTCTTAACACCGAACAGACAGATCTTAAAAGAAGATGTCACTTCCACCATTCTCGATCACAGAGTTCTTGATTTTCATGGCAGACATGGGAAGGTTTTTGGGAAGAACCCTGGTTGAAGCCATTCATCCAGAAGTTGTAAACTATCGGATCGAACGGAAACACTTAACTTTAGATTGATGGAACGTGCTCCCAGTATCAAAGTTGTTGACGTGAAATGGTTCCTTTCAAGTTGTTCATCTTAATCGACGGTGCTCCCTGGCCTGAGGTAATCGATTCGGAAATCTCCTGCATGGACCTTGAAAGCCGCTCGCTCCATCTCATGAGATTTTGCTGCTGTTCGTTGGTTAATTTTGTGCCCCAAATCCAGAGCTCCAATTATGGAGAATTTTCACCAACAGATTAAAAACGATATGAATGAACATGGACAGCACAGATGAAACAGATTAAAACACCAGGATAAGATCGATCTAAAACACCAGGATAAGATCGATCAGAGTATCAACAGGAAAGATATGGCACAGCGAGCAGACTAGATTTCAAAGCGTATCGAAGAACCAGGCACATGGAAAATGTGTTTTTTTCCGCCACTCTTTGGGTATTTTCAATCATAGAGTCTTCGTGTGAAAGGGTAATCATCTTATGGAAGCGGCGGAATTCCGTATTTATTGCGCACATATCGATCAAAATACAGCTGAGCCGATGGAATGGGCATGCTGTTCTTCAAAACGCAAAGAGTTTGAAGAAGCAGCTTGAGTGTCCAGGGGAACCTGATCGCAATATAAAGACTCCTCCGATGGGGCACAAGTACAAAGCGAAATCATGGTTTCCCAATGCAACAAATAAAAAGCACAACTGGCAGAGAAGGAAGTTAACAGATAATTGAGAAGGCATGAGAAATGACATCAGCAAACCGACATTTGCATTTCCAGAAGGGCTGGGAAGATGCACAGCAATCTGAAAGGGCGAATTTCGGTAACACCGTGTTTTTGCCAGAAGATCACCACCAACCATCCCCAGTCATCTGTTACCTGCTCTACCAATACGTCAAGAACAATAATTCGCATCAGCAGTCAGTGCAAACAAACAACTGAGAAACAATTGCACGAAACCGTTTTCAGGTCATTGACATTATTTCTGGAGACCTGAACAAAATCAGCGGCATTTTACTTCGCATTGTTTCTTGCTCGCAGGCGGGCCTTAACTGAATCGTAATTTCTGTGCTGTGGAAGAAGCTTCGAACCATGCGTGAGTTGGACGGGGCGAAAAATAACAGGAATAGTTCCGGTGGACGGATCCATGAAATGATCTGCCAAAACCCCATTCTCAGCATCTGTCCAGACCCGAAAAGCAGGAATTTTGGTTGATGATGGACTCGGACGAGAGGGTAGAGGGGGACCTTGGTTCTTTTATCGGTTGGCACTGATGACATCTTGAGGTCGCCGGTTCCTGATGTCATGGTGGTCGTCCGATTTGAAACTCAGATCAAATCTCGATTTATTTTTGGTTGCGCATCAGCGTTGACGATGACACTTCGTGAGTTTCGCAGCCACTGGCTCCTCCGTTGCACCTCTCCGCACCTGGATTGCGAACTGACACGAACGGAGTCAGCAATGACACCTGGAAGGGATTTTCCCCGATATTTTGTCAAATCGTGTTGTTGAATGGCATCAAGGATACTGTCGACAGTTCATGTGTTGCCTTCCGCACCCTGTAGAATTGCTAGCCGACAGAAAGGGAATGGGCCAAGTGGTCTGGTCGCTGACGAGCATATTATCGCTACGGCTCAGCTCCAGATTACTCAGTTGTGTGCGGAAGTGTTTCCTCAGGTTGGTGGATGCAAGGCGATCTGGAAACCGGATGGCTTTGCAAGTCTTTGCCAGATTTAGCAACAGCTGAGTGGGAGTCCATGCTTTGTCATTGCTGAGTGGCTTGGCAAAGAGATACTCATTGTTGGCGTGTACAAATAGTTGCTCAGTTTCAGCCAGTCCTGGAGGAACGCCCAAATTGAGAGGGGGAACAGGACAGGTGCTTTGGAGTTTTTCTTTCCGTGAATGTAGACAAGGACATTTTCTTGATTTTCCGAACTTGATTGATGCTGCACAGATCCATATTGCAGATTTCCCCAACTCTTCTCCGGTTGTACAGGACCGTCCACGCTATTTATTACCAGACGCATCATGTATCGATAAAACATGACCATGCCTGCCTTGACAGCTTCTCTCAGCTTCTTTTATCTATCAATTTCCACAAGTAATGACAGAATCGGTGGATATCACGTGTGGGTGGGAGCTTGATTCTGACCAACTGTTTCCTTTTTTGGCAACATTTGCCAAATATTGCATGTATTCGTCCCAATTGTACAGTAACATTTTAAAAAACCGCTTCACATACTTGCGGCCGACTTTTGAACCACCTGCCTCCTCAATTTCAATTATGAGTTCTGCTGCTTCTGCTCTGAGACTCTAAAGCATAAGCGTCGCATTTCTGGGTTTGGCCGAAGTTGGCTGATTCTGGCCGTTCCCAGGTTCGAGGCCGCAAGGAAATTGAACGGCCCCCAACGTTTTGCCAACGTATTTCGGCTGCAGAATGGTTTCTAGTCTGACCGAGGAATCATGTAAAGTTTCTTGCATTATCAACATAAACCTGGCCAAAATCCTGACGCGACCATTAGGTTTGTTTCCCCTTCCACCAACCTTGATGAACTTGAGTCTGTGAACGTGCTGAAAAGCCTGTCCCGAAGAATTGCATCAGTGACGGGACCTGGCTGCAGTGTCTCGGAGGGACTTTCCCCAACGAGATTGCACAGTGTCGATCTTCTCCGGGATCGCTGAATGGCCCTGAGGATTCCCCGGGAGTGGAAGCGTCCTGGCGGCCTGTGAACTTTTTCTTATGCTTGGAAGCGTCAGCCGCCATATCGCCACAGTTATCACAAAAATACCAATGTGGTGGCCTCGAGCTTGGAGCTTTGCTGGCTTTAGACTTCCTGCATGGTATTGGAGAGCTCTTAAGTTCGCTGCTTGCGACACGTTCGTTATGCAATCGCAAGCCTTTGATTCCCAATGCACGCGTCAAAGTACGTGCAGATCGCAGATCACCACATTGTCGCAGAGTATAAATTTCCAGAACGTCTTGTTCGTTCTTGTGCACCCTGAGGATGTGCTTCCGGGTGTCCTTTAGGAAAGGCGGACAGTAGGCACATGGACGCAGGCGTCTAGTTGTGGACCGAGTAGCAGCTCGGGCAGTGGGCTTGTGGCCGTAGGGAGCCATTTGCTTCTCCGATATAACAGTCACACCACCAAGGAACGGCGAACTGTCCGTCACGTGAAATTCTGTACATCACCACAAACTGGCGAACTGTCTGGCCAATGTTTAACACAAGTCTAGCGCAAATTTGGTATCTTCAAATACAACAGTCCTTCGATTGCGCCCAGGCATTTGCAACCTGACCAACCACGAAACACTAGACTTAGTTCGAGGACAAGGAAATCAATGAGAAAGATAAACAAACGAAAACCGATCAAGACACATATGAATAAAGACTATTGACTACCTGGGCAAAACGGAGGTATTTTCTGGGCATTCCTCTCTGCACATAGTCGGCCCTTCACAAAGTCGTAGTTTCTATGTTGAGGCAGGAGCTTCGAGTCGTGCGTCAGCAAGAATGCTGCAATGGCTGGTCGAAAGATATCTTTTGTCGTACAAAACCGCATTTTCATCTTTTGTCCAGCACCAATGTGCGAGGGTTTTGGCTGGAAATAAAGTCGAAGATTGAGGAATGTTACATGCCAGCGGTGAGAAGTCTGAATGGCCTCTGTCACTGAATGTGACAGCGCGTTGTGGTCGGGACATGTGAATGGTGTGTGGTTATGCGCCGAATGCCTCGATCTTTGGCAGACGCATTTATGATGATGCTTCGTGGTCTAGTCCAGTGAAGAGGGTTGTTCATCCCTTCAAGTTCCCACGTTCAGTCCGCACATTAGTGTGTGGATGCAGCGATGACTCCTGCGAGAGACTTCCCACGATAATGAGTCATGTCCTGTCGCTGGATCGCTTCCAGGATTGGGGCTACTGTGGAGAGCTCCTCTGTCGCCTTCCTTACCCTTAAAAATTGTTCGCCGACGTTAACAGAGTGTGCAAGGTGTTTTCTTATGACCATTTTATCATGGCGGCTCAATTGCTTATGACCATTTTATCATGGCGGCTCAATTCCAGGTTGGCTAGTTGCATACGAAAGTGTTTACGAAGATTGGTGGATGTTGCGACGCTTCGGGTAGCGTCTAACCAATGTATTTGCAGGATGCCGCCAGATTGGGCAATAGCTGAGTCGGTGTCCATGGTTTGTTGTCTTTCGACAAGGGCTTGGCAAGCGGATATTCATTGTTCAACTGCACGAATTTCGTTCGCAACGATAACCAATCTTGGGAGGAAATTCCATACTGAATCTGGAAATAGCACCGGGGCCTTTGAATTTTTCTTTCCATAAATGTATGATAACTTGTTCCTCTTGCTTTTGCGAATAGCGTTCATGCCGCATAGGTCCATTTTACAGACTTCACCAATTCTTCGTCTATTGTAAAGCACGGTCCATGCTATCAGCAAGCATCATATGTCGATAAAGCCAAAAGTGCTCGCCTTGCCGATTCATCTTAACTTTCTTATTCTGTTCATTTCTCTGGATAGGAACCGATAGAACGAATGGACATCACATGTGAGCGGCTGCTTGATCAATATCAATCTCTATTTCCGTTTTCGTGCGACATTCGCCAAATACTGGACATATTCATCCCAATTGTTATGGTGAAGTTTTACGAATCTCTCTACATTCTTGCGGCTGCCCCCGCTAAATTTAGACCCCCCTGCTGATTTACCGGTTTTTGGGTGGCTATTTCGTGGAAATGGGGGGTCTGAGCAACTTTTCACACTGAACATTTTTTGTTCAGCGCACCTCTGTGAATCTCTCCTCGAAAAATGGGTTTTGCGCGGCGACCCACTCTTTTAATATCTCAGTAAAAACAAGACCACCACAGATTGGGTTTTTTTAGGTTTTTGGGGGGCACTGCGTGAAAATGAGGGCTCGAAGAACATGTTCTGAAAATGTGACAGCTCTGCGATGAAATCTTACCTCCCCCATGGATACCCGAAAAGGGTCCATTTTTGGGGACTTTAGGGGGTTATTACATGAAAATGGGGGCCCGGAGCAAAATTTTTTACTGATTAATTTCGATTTGTATTGCCATCAGGAACATCTCAACGAATTTTGGCGAAATGTTTTCGGGACACCCTGTATAGTCAGGAGTTCTGAATCAAAATTGGCTCTTTTTGACCAGCTTAATGTGTGCTTGGTTTGCATCTTAGAGAGGTTATTCTTTACCGTGAAGAGTGACCTCCCTTGTCCGCACTGAAGCCAATCTCTTTTTGTTAGATGAAGATAGCCTATCATTGGGAGGCAATATCAATGATGAAGCTTGTTTTGACTGCTCTCTGCTGCCCCTGACTGATTGAGAGGATGCAAATTCCGGCAGTAGAACTCACGATGGCTTCTCCTTTAAGTTTGTTGTTTCTCAGTTTATTGGCAAAGTACCTCCTTATCATTATGCATTAATACATAATGATAATGCTCTGCATTTAGGAAGAGTACGAATACCCATGATGTGTCTTCAATGAATTTCAATTCTCAAATTGTCGTTTGCTAAATTCTGATAACCAAGTTCCTGTGTCTTTAATGCCCGGGAAAAAAATTTATGCAGCAGTGCAAAAGTTCAGTTGCCAGTGCACATGTGGGGTGATTCACATTTTCCAACAATCAACAGGCAAAGTGATGGTGGGCCAGCATCGAACCGGAACAAATCCAAAATGAAATACCGCAAAGGAATTAACTTACCAGCAGGGGCATGATGGACAGGGCAAGCCACGAACCTGTTATGGTGAGGGTGGTGCAACGAATATCTCATTGCACGCAGTGTGCATGCCGTCTGTGTGAAAGATGGAGCGGACATCTTAGCAGCAAACGAATTGAACACTGAATGCAATGTGTTCGATATCTGCTGCACCGCTCAAGCTCAACATTTTTGACGATCGCAGACTACCAACTGGTAGACAAATATTTGCATCATGGTTTCGTTGTCTGTTTGGTGCTGTTGCCAGTTAACTGCACTCCTGACCACATCGCAAATCAGAGCTACGAAGGTTAACTTTAGGGTATTGGTCCTACATCTAGCATTGCTTCCAGGAGGGTGCGGGGCCATTCCCCTGCATCCTCTTGGCAACATCTCTCCCCCCTACACAAACCTTGGAGTTTTAGTGGGTGTGGAACCTTTTATCTCATCTCGCATTTATCACAACAAATCTAACTTGCTACAGTGTCTTTTAGATCTCATTCCATTAGTTTAAAAAACCATAATGTTAACTCAAGGCAAAGTGAAGAATTATTTAGTTTTATTTTGCCACTTGCTTTGTACATTTCCGGCTGCAGATGGTGACAAAATGGCCCGCGGATACTCTTTCTCATGCTAATAAAATTTCAAATTAAGCCTGCTCAGCTCCACATGCTACCAATACCAACAGCAGGTGCACCCCCACGGATGGAAAAATTAGTTGTAAAGCATCGTAAGGTGTCGTTTTGAGACCTCCAATTTCTCAGTGAGCGTCAGCTTTTGACACTTGAAGCAAACAGCCACTATGGCAACAGTCAAAATTACTGGAACATGAACTCTGCTCCATGACTGGAGGATGGACTTTACTGCACCCAGTGCTTCTGGGTGCCGTTTCCTTCTGGTCGTCGACTCTTGGCTCGAGCATGTGATGACACTCGGCCACCGACTCATATTGACGTCAATTCACATAAGTTTCTAACAGGTGCCCCTTTTCACATCGAGTTTCGACAACAGCACAAATATGTCAACACACGCGATGAGCAAATCGATTAACATAAATACAACCTCATGTGCCCCGGCACTTTGACACTGGTCAAGCAATGTGAAACTGACAGCACTGCGGCGCCGCGGATTCGAAAATGTATGACGAAACAAAGGAAAAGTTAAACCGACATCATGAGTTAATAAATTAGAACATACTTGAGATCATAGCTGCCAATCAAGAATGTATTTGAGATCATAGCTGCCAATCTCCTTGCGTCCATATAAAAGCTGGATTTGATAAAATCGCCAGCTCGCCTGCCCAAAACTATGCTTAGAAATTGCTTATTCCAACTCCAAAGTTTCCATTTTCAAGGTTCAAAACTCCACTTTGGTTTCCAGAAATTCAGCAACTCCAGCCATTGTTTCCAGCAGATCAACGTATCTGACTCCATTCGCCTTCTAAAACCCAACTAAAAAAAAATAAAAGATCCCTTTCTTTCTCCTTACTCGAACCATCTCTCGAATTTTCTCTCCCTCTCCCATTTTATCTTACAGCAAGGGACCGATCTCATTTCCCGTTCGTCCCAACCTCGGCCACTGGGCACGTTTTCCTGACGAAAGCACATTTCCTTTTGCAGGTTGAAAACTTTCTTTGATTTGATTCTAACTCATGTCTCATACTCGTCTTGTGAAAGATTAATTGTCTCGTTGCGTCATGTTCTTGTGAAATTGCATGCGCCATCGACTCGGAAATGTTGCACTTCCTCTTCCTGGTGCATTTTTGAACCAAGTGTATTGCAGCCTCTAGGATCAACTGTGGCAGAATTCTCTGTGAAAGCGTCAAAGCTCAGAACACGTCCATTCGTTCCAGTTAAAACAGGCCCAACCACCTGTTTAGGCTAAAGCAAGGAAAGGGAAAGAATTCCCACATTGACATTGGGGCACAAAAGATCATCAGCAGGGGAGCATATGACTAGTCAAGTCATAGGAGCCCTGTGGAAAAACTGAAAACAAATGTCCACACAGCTGGCCAGCATCAAATATGTGTTACAGATATGGACCAATCGAGGCGCTTGTCACTTTCAGCTAATTTTTTACCATCAGGCAAAAAATAGATAGAAACGTCAATTGAAAAAATAGTTTTTGCCAGAAGCAGAACAGTTTCTGGGGATATGATCTTCTTCTTGTATGAAGAGCTTAGGCACCGATGAGATGACGCTTCCAAATTGCATTACCTCTGAAACTTTTCATAAAAATGATTGGACCTATTTTAAATTAACCCATTCTCTTACAGTTGCTGTCATCAGAACTCAAAACTGAACAACGCAATATCCAATTTATATGAAGCTGGATAGATTGCTTTGAAATTTCGTTTCTGACTGTGCCACTTTTGATTTAAAAATTTAAAGTCAGGCCAAACATTGCCATTGGCATTGGAATGAAGAAAACAGTTGTATTTTCAGACCAACCTCACCTCCTACGAATGACTTGGCAGGGCAGTTCCTATTTGCATGTTTCGGCGAAGCCAGATTGTCATTTCATCAAGATGATGGAAAGTTTCTTCCAACAAAGCAGTGATTATGGTCTGTCCAAAGTTGAACTCTGACCTGGCATTTCTTCATCCTGCTTTTCTGTTGTTCACGGCCCCTTGATCGAGACAGGGCACACCAACTACATTCCGATGCATAAGGTTTCCCAATCATGGGTTGAATTTCCAGCACTCGGAACGACGCTTTTCACTGTGTGGAACAAACAACTGAAATTATTGTTGTAACTTGTTTCAATCAAAATCTGATGGTTTGACTTCTCTTTGGACTGAAAGAAATTCCAGGCTGCGATTGGATTTTGGAGAACCTGATACTTAAAATTAAAGGTCAAAGGCCAACTTAGAATGAACAGACCACAATTGAATCAGCATTATGAGACTGTTGAGTGGTTCTGATCAGCACCAGAAACCATAACTAGTCAAAAAAAGGTGACTGTCATTAGAAAAGTCATCAGGGATGTCATTAAAAATATTTGCAAGAAGCACTGAAGCCGCCCTCTTTAAACTGTGAGGTGGCTTCCTCAGGTTTTGTGCCTGTTTATTACTGTAAATTTTATCATTTTTGCCATTTCCATTTTCCTTGCAGCTTGGTTTGTTCTGGTCTTTTGTTTTGAGCATGTATGATTTTTTGCACAACTAAGACTATCGTAACTTGGCTATCTTTGAGCATTTGTGCAATTCAGCCTTCAACAATAATTATTGTAATCAGGTTTCCATGATGGCATCATTCAACGATGGCAGTTTTGTACGATGCCAACACTGAGGAAGCCGAACGTCAATAATTTATTTAGCCATCTGCCGGCTTTTTTGTGCAACTGTGCTGCACTACAAGGCAATGCAGCACATGTATTTTTGCAAATTTTACCCTGCATAAGATTCAATGCAACAAAATGTATCCACAACAATTACAAAACGGTCAGTGACCAAATGACATTGGACTTCCTTGGTGTGAACTGACCTTGGATGCTCTTTTCATCAACTCTAAATGGTTTGCTGCTAAACGTGTGCACTTGGCAAATGTTTACTAAGTTTGGATGCACTTTTTGAGAACTTGGCAACTGTTCAGTGAGTTTGGATGTTCTTTTCTGAACTGGGCAAATGTTAAGTGAGCTTGGATGCTCTTCTTATGAACGTGGCAAATGTTTATTGAGTTTGAATGTTGTTTTTCTGAAGTGAGCTTTGACGCTCTTTTTATTAACTTACAAAAAGTTAGGTACTAAGTTTGGATTCTCTTTTTCTGAACTGAGCACGTGTTAGTGAGCTCTGATGCTCGTTTTATGAACTTGGCAAATGTTTACTGAACTTGGATGTTCTTTTTCTGAACTGGATAAATAAACGTTTGTGAGCTTGAATGCTCTTTTTGTGAACTTGCGAATGTTTTGTGTTCTTTTATGAACGGGACAAATGTTTGGTGAGCTTGGCTGTTCTTCTAATGAACTTGACAAGGATGTTCATTTTTTCGAACTTGGCAAATATTTACTGAACTTGGATGTTCTTTGTGTGAATTAGGCAATTGTTATATGCGAACTTCGCAAGTTATTTCCAGGTGCGAACTTCGCAAGTTGTTTCCAGTTTACTTTTTATTAGCAATCTGGGGTGAATTCAAGTATTTTTTCTTCAGTATTTGAAAGATATTTGTCAAGGGTGTGAGGGCTTTGCTGCAGGAAGTCAGTGCATTCCATAACTTTTTGTGGGATTTTTATGCCGCTTGTGTTTTAACTCATTCCAGCAGCTTTTTACGGTGGTGCTACTGTTAAATGTTGAGAGAGAGAAACACCTATTTAAAAATCCCCTCTTGGTTGTCTGACAGTTAGAATTTGGGTTTTCTTCTCCAGATTGAGCTGTGGCGAAACACCTGGCAACAGTTTCACTTTTAGAAAGCAAACGGAGAGTGAAATCAATGATGATGAAAGGAATAAGTTGAGGTGAAAACGTTCTTTCTGAAGGGCAATTATTCCATAGCGATTTTTCACACAAGTATGTTCAATCTTGATGTGCTAAATCTGTTGCATCCTGAAGTAAAGCGACCGGTCAAATGTTGTACTGATTTTTTCCAGCAAATTTTTTTATAAACTCTCATGTTTTGACACTCGGGAACCATGAGAAGTCGAATTTGCACACTTTTTGTTTGAAATCTCCCCTGACACACTATAACTTGGTTCAAAATTTGAGCCATTTCGGATGACAATCACCGAATATATTTGACCCCAGGCCCCCCTTGAAAGATGGGATTTTTTATTTGGTTTCACCCCTTTCTACCATCACTCAGTTCAACACAACACAACCAGCACGTAATCATTCTTCACACCCAATGTGTTCGTTTTTTAAAGATTAAGCTCCAATTACAAAACATGGTCATCTTTTAGGACATGAAAAATGTCATTGCTCGAAAGCAGCACCATACTTGAAAAAAAAACTGATTTGTTTTTGTTGCGGTATTTTACTCGAATATTTATGTTATTTTTTGTGTTCATTAAAACGGATCACTGTTCTTCACACATCAGCAGTTTCTTGTTTTTGCTTGCATGAGGTTCTTTTCCCCATACCTTTATTCGTCGCCCATTCTTGTTCAGGCAGCACTGCATTGCACAGGCATTTTCTGCATGTTCGTCGGGGCCTGTATTCATTTAGAGCTGGCTATAGGAGCACTTTCGGCAAATGATGAGAATGATGAACGAGGTCTTTTTTCCTTTTGACCATGATCTTAAGAACACGTTGATTGAATTTTTTTGGAATGCGACCTTTCTTGTCTTGGCATGGGGCACAAGAGAACCGGGAGACAAAAAGCAGAGTTGCGACTGAAAATTGGTTGCTGACTTGATTTGAAACAGAGTCCCATTTCATAAAGTTTGATGAGTGAGGTGTGCAGGCTCTGACTTGAAGTAATTTTCTGGTTAAGTCATGCATGTTTCAGTGTGGTGCATGATGCCACACACCTTCAAGCCTGCATGTGTTTTCATAAGTGCATTTGGTGGCCATTGAGTTTCAAACTGTTGGAAGACTAACGACTGCTGTTGAAGGCATTGTACTCGTACCTTTTCACATTCATGTTGTTTGCTTTTTGGAGTTTGCATGTTATCCTACCTACCTTGGAATCCAGATAAAAATATTGGTCTGTCTAAATGTTTGAAATGAGCCCATGAAACAAGTTCATGTATATCTTTGTGCAGTCGGATCGTTTCATGTGGTGGTGTTATTTCGTCTTGCTTCTACTTCTTCTCGCGATATACTGTATAGACTCAAAGGCATTTAAAGGTGCTCTCACCCAATGAAGAAATCTGAGGGTGAGAAGAAACTGATTTCAACTTTAGAGTGTTTCCCTTGAGTGGTGACTGCACTTTGTGTGTGTAGTTAGGGATTTGAATCAAACTACGAAAAAAGGAAACACGTGGTTGTTTTCTATTTTTCTTGATCCAAAGGTTGCAGGCAAGATGCACAGCCTCTAATAATGGGCCATACATATCTGGGAGGCTGGTCCAGCCTCGGAAGACTGCGCGGAAATGAAATTTTGCAACCCCTTTTTGATAAAATTGTGGGCTATACTTAGAGCAATATCCAAACGAAAGAAACATAACGAGTGGTGAAAAACTTGACATTGTGTGTGGATTGTTGAGAACATCTAACACTGGCAACAGCTGCAAAATTTATTTTGCTTTTCCCCTCTGGGATGACCACTGCCTGGAAATGCAATCTTTCCAGAGAAGAAAACCCACATAAAACCACCATGGTGGTTAACACTATAGTAAATGAAAAGTCATGTGCTGTGATTATCAAAGACAAAGTTTTGATTCAAACACCAACATGTTCCACGAGGTTTTTGGTGGACGACAATATCACCATCACCAAGTTCGGTGCCACTAACATTCCCATAAGCCCAGTTTCGCTCTTTTTGAAGAATTATTCACAGCTTCTTTCTTTGTTTCAAAACATGACTGCTTCAGAAATTCAGCGAACTTTCCATAATAAGGTTGGCGGCTTTGGCTTAGGTAGCCACCATTTTAAAATTTGCAATTGATCAACTTGAGTTTTGATTTGCTATGAACAAACAAAAGGGGCATCCCAACAGTACCAGAATGAGGAGGACACTGCATCCATCATCATCACTGCGATGAAGGAACAAAATTATTGAAACCAATCCTTTGAATTCATCTAGCATGGGAACAGTCGAAGTGTCTCAACATTCATGCCAAACGATACGGGAACGAGATGGTCAGGACTTTGGTGAGTCCTTTACTTCTATCATTCATTTGGAAATATTTGTGTTGTTTCACGAGAAGCTTTTATTTTTGATGTGAAAGCGTGGAAAATTAGCCACCGCATCAAGATAAGGGGGAGCTCTGGCTCCCCTGCTGATGCTGTTGTCCTCCCCTTGCCTTTGAATCCACAAGGTGGTTAATTTATGCCAGGTCGACATTTCTATTTCTCAGTGTTCCGTTGCTTTGACTCTCATATTCTCATAGCTTTTAACATTCTCTCTGAATGCAAACAAAATCGGCCTTTTTTGACAAACTGTCTTATTGTGAGAATGACAAGGCCCACCCCATATATGCTTTTCAGGGTTGTGCAAAAATGTTCCCAGAATGTTACATGAGTTTTTGCTTGCTGTCAGAAGCAGCAAGTTTTCCAGATGCAACATGATCGTCCGTTCTTGCCAATTCTTGTAACGGTCAGATGTAATGGTACAGCTAGTGGACACGTCTTGCCATGTTCTCCATTCACATGGAAACTTTTTGCATGTTCATGTTCATCAGAAAATCTTAAGCAAGTTATCGACACTTGAATGATATCAGTCCTTGACACTCCTCAATGAATTTTTTGGATTCATCTTGTAAAAAAAAAATAGGCAGTCCTCTGTGGACATGTGCTGTTTTATTTTTCAGTGGATGTTCCAAAACGATACCATTCTTTCACTCCGAAAATGTTGGAATGTAGGATCAAGTGGCTTTTCATGTGAAACAAAACCAGTGTTGTTTGATGGAAAATCGAAATTATTTTTGACATAATTATGAATTTTGTCACTGTTGCAGCTCGTCAGGAATTCCTCAATACCGTCTGCCAATGGCCTTCATTTCATTTGAGATTGGGATGATGGGAGACCTGGGGGGTCAGAGTTCAACCAGTCAGGAGAGTTCACCCAGGCTGGAACTAGAGGTCATTCGACTTTGCTTTTCTGGTGAGATTTCTGAATTGTGATTTGTTTTCAATTTGTGTTCCACAATTTCGAATTTGCATTTGATGCACATTTAAGCTGCATTCGGCCTGTGAAGTAAATGGACCCTCGGAACAGTGTGTAACTTATTTCTTTTGTTGCTGAGTCCAATAATCTATGTGGCACTCTCATGCCGGAGAGATCATGGCGGGGTTGACACTAACTCCAGAGGTAACGCCAATGCGAGGCAAATTTTTCCCATCTGATCCAATGTTAAACATTGCCTCGCATTAGCGTTACCGCCGGAGTAGCAAAACAATTTCAACACTTACTCATCCACTTTCCAGCTGCCAAACCATAAAGAATGCGTTGCTTCCAAGTGCGAGAAAAAAAAATAAAATTGTGTTCTCACTGCAGCTAAAAAATTTCAAAGCAAGGCCAGCTGTCAAAATTTTGCAAAAACATTTCAAGTGAATGTAGAAAAACACAATGCCTTTGTCTTGCAGTTTTGGATCCAGATGATGTTGGAGATTGGCTGTAATATCCATTCGAATAGCCGATGAAATGTGTTGCCAGCAGAATAACTAACAGTGGAGATTTGATGCGGATGATACCAATCCGTTGTTGTGTCTGCAAAAGGTTAGCTCTTCGATACTCGTAGATATTTAATTGGGGTTTAATTGATTTCGCCCACAATCCAAGGGTGGGGAGAAGATATGACAACTGCCATCAGCGACATCAAAATCAGAAAAAACATCACAAAATGCTGAAATGTTGCAAAGGGACCACAATTGCACCCAAATTTTGCTCCAAGATTTCAAAGCTTGTTCAACCGCTGTGGAACTCGCATCATGCTGAACCCCTGCAAAGGGACGTGCCCCTTGGAACCCACTGGGGCTCTGGCTCAGGATCAGACCTCATCCCTATGCTGTGCCAGCTCCCTTCTTGGGGAGCTGGGATCCGTCACTGCTCTGAGCTGTAATGAATTGCCAAAACTGATTTTACATTTTTAGGTGGTCCAAAAACTATCCTAGTTATGATGAACACAGTTGAGATAATTTTTTTATGTTCTTGCGTCACAGTAATTAATTTACTTTGATGGTTTAAAACGTTGCATAGATTATTGTACGTTGCATAGATTATTGTACGTTGCATAGATTATTGTATATTTCTAAGATAGACGGAGCCATTCACAGAAGACATGAATTCCTGTGCGTTAGTACGAAGGTTGTTTAAGTCCCGCCTGGCTTTGGCAAGTAATCGATGGATTTTTGGGCTGAAATTTGGTGGACCGTCTAGACCTTCTATGTCTAGCTTCCTGTCAAATTGTCACCTTTTTGCCATCTCTGGATCGGCTTCACCAGTTCTTTTTGGAAGAAGCCCTCATGAGGCATCGAAAAACCACTGGGCCACTGCTACGATCAGCTCCATGGCATTTTGAAGGTGCCCCCAATGGTTTTCATTAGCCAAATTGGAAAAGGAAGGTAATCTACTGGTGCCAGAGCGCGAAAAAAGGATGATTGGGCAGTATTTTGCTGCTGAGGTCAAGTCATGCTTCAACCCCAACCTTGTTTTTCAAAGCAAGGGTCCCGTTTTTCCGGATAAGGGTGTCTTTTGGGGCTTTCCTTGGCTTTTGCAAGTCATTTCCTATCTCACTTTCTGAACCAGGAATTCTTGATGATGGCTGTTGCCAGTTTTTCCACCGTTTGTGAAATCCCCCAGAATTATCCCCTCCGAACCCCAAAAAGCTACCCCCATCCCCTCCCAATTACGTTTGGGCACATCCATACCTTGCAATTCATGCATTCACCATGAAATATGATCACACAACCTCTGGCTATATGGCCATCATGCTTTCTATAATTTCATTGGCCTCTGTGGGTGAAAAATCATATCAGACTGTGATGCACCATCTGGCACAAATTCAGTAAGACTGTCGGATAACAGAGTAGGACATACTAAATCAATAACAGAAAATAAACCATGCACGACACGGAACTGAAATTTTGCCCAGAACCCACTGAAAGACCGATGTCAAAGTGTGCAAGAAAGGAAAAGGCTCGGACTTGTGCAACAGGCCAAAGCCATGTAGGACTTGAACAGCCCACGTAGCGTGCGAGAACGTGCAACTTTTGAAAATGTCCACTTTTGGACTTCACGTACATGAAATGTTGCTTTCCAATACACAATAACTGCTTAGTTTCTCTCATACTGGCTTGTGGCTCGTGTTGAGGTGTTTTGCAAAAATTTCAAACTGCAAAGATTTTGCCACGCCTAAAGAAATGTAAAATTTGATTTGATGTAGGTGGCTTACTGTGACAGTTCCGAATGCATGTGGAACATGTGGAGTATAATTATGCCAACTTCGTGGGCATAATTTGCAGTTTCTTTTCACTATTTCTAAATCTAAATCAAACCTGACCAAAGCCATCCACCCTCACCGCGTATTGTCTGTCATTCGGAACTATGTTGATATGAGGTTCTATACTATTTTTGAAGTTAATATTTTGTGGTCTTTTTGTTTGTTTCTTTCCAGCTTGATTGCTTATCTTTTACCATGGAAACTGATAGGATTTCTACATGATGTCTGATAATGTCTTCATTACAAGTGCATTTCTCGTGAGAACAACATTTCCCAATTGTGTCATGTTTCATGCGATGATATGACAAAACCACTTGTTGCACAAGGTGCTATCGTTCATCTATTTAGCGTCTGCATAATCATTGATCCCCACTGGCTGTGGAACACAAACCGAAGTATCTTTCTTTCGTTCTCTGGAGAACTCATTTCTCAACAGCAGAAGAACATTAATGGTGATATTTGGTTATGTTCAGCAGAGTGTGTGACGGTAGGCTGTTACTTCATTGTTTATTTTCTGTCCCTTTGTATTTGATCCTGCTGTATTTTTTACAAATTGTTAGGTAATTCGAATTGCTCATTTCTACTTCAATCCTTGTCGGTGCAACGAACTGCTACTTCATTCTTAGTTTTCTGTCTCACTGAATTTGTTATTTCAGTATTATTTTGACAAAAATAGTGGTAAATCTTTTTGTTTGAAGTGGGTTTTATCGCAGCAGGACTTGATCTCTTGAGTTGGTCTAAAGAATGCCTTTTGTCAGTTTGATAAAAAAAAATGTGTTTTCATGATTTTAGGCCCATGCGCATTGTTTCAGGATTTTGTCAATGAACGCTATGTTGTGAAAATGTGGATTTGAATTGCGGCTGTCATTCACTCATTTATTTTTGTTTCTCTTTCTCGTTCAAGACATAAATATTTGGTTGTTTCATCAGACAAAAATGGAAAATGTTAATGTAAATTTAAAATTGTAAATGTTCAAAAGACAGGCTTTTGATAATTTACAATTTACATCTTCAACTGTCAATGCCACATTGCATAATTATTTCTGGTAATGTATTTGTTACTTCTGTCGACTTTTTCCATTTTGTACATTGAACGATCACACCTTGCACGGTATGATTGGCAATATCCTTAATAACATGCCGACATGCCAACCTTCCAGAGCAATCATCACACAAGAGTCTGACGATTGCCTGTAAAAATGCAATCACAGGACGTCTCTCTTTTGAAGACCCTTTTGAAGGACAAAAAATAAATGCAATCTGCTTCTGCTAACATCTTTGCAACATTATGTTGATTTTTTTTTTTTTTTGAAAAATACTGCTGTAAAATCACTTACTGCGGTCCAGGAATTTTGCATCATTTGTTGAAATGACAATTCTCGTGTTGTGATACAGGTCAAGTCTCAACAATTCGACAGAACTCCATTGGTCATGTTGGGCAATCTGATTTATGCTGCCTGCCATCCCACCATGAAATTCAAACTGTAAATAAAAACGCATTAGAAAAATTTCCT
>JASGXE010005600.1:0-23002 GCA_030068105.1 Sinentomon sp. SZTP_YWyxl | reverse complement strand
CGAGCACCATCCAAAGAAGAGAAATTCCATGAATTCCTCGTTTCACAGATGACTTGTCTGTTTTGGCATACACCGAGAACTGACCTTCCACGCCATGTTCCCATCTCATGATGCCGCGAATATGCGACGGCACTGAAAGTGTCCAATAGTCTGGCCACCAAACGCAAATGCGACTGCCTTCCAAACGGCGGCAACGCAATCGAGCAAAGTTTTTGACTCAGCATCGACGCAACTTGGGTTTTCTTGATCGGGAAACCACTTTCGAATTTCACACGACGCGATGGTTACGACTTTAGAAAACCATTGTAATGCCTACACAGAGATGTGACCTGAGAGCATACAGGAAGTTCTCCTTCCACAGTTTGCAACCGCAAAACTTTTGTCACAAATGCGCATTCAGCAGACAAACTCGTATATTATGTGGGTCAAGTCAACCGGTTTGCAAAATTGAAATGTTCCATTGACCCAATCGAGGAAGGCATCAATGAAACTGGGTCAATTCCAAGTGCAACCGTTGGACAAATCCAATTGCAAATGAGGTTAAAGCAATAATTCATCAATGGATTTGAGGTGACCTCATGATTTCCAATAAAAAAATATAAGTATCAGCGCTCCTTTGCAAATTTATTTTGCATTTAAAGGTGAAGTTGAATCTCTGTATGGTGTCAAATTAAACTTGCTGAGCAAACTTTTATTGTCGATTGTTTCATGTTGCCTTTCGCTGGGGTCAATGAGGTCCTTGAATTTAGAAGCAGTTTTTTGTAGGTCTTGGTCTGAATCTGCTAAACGACAAAATAGCTGGAAAAATACGAATAGCCGTGTCAAAGTCATCCCTGCAGGCGATTTCAATCTCCCTATAGCATTGAGTGGAAAACTTATCGAACCTTTCGGATTTCTGCAACTTAATCTAACAGACGATGTAACCTCTGCAACTTAATCTAACAGATGATGTAACCTCTGCAACTCAATCTAACAGATGATATTATCTCTGCAACGTAATCTAACAGATAATGTTTCCTCTGCAACTTAGTCTAACAGATGATATTGGATTGCTTGTTCAGGAACCTACCCATTTTATTATTATTGTTTTGATCGAAATCACATGAACCAGTGAAGGAACAAAAGAATGAACAAAGAAAGAAAAAAAAGTTTTAGAAGAAAAAATTGACAATTCACTCTCACCAGCAATGCATTCGTCATTTGCGACTTTTCGAATCGTTGAGGTTTTCGGGTTCATGTAAGTCCATGATCACAAGTCAAATGGAATTGCAAAAATGTGCATGCACATTTCAGTTCAGAAATCACCAATAAAATAAGTCAACCATAAATCAATAAAGTATAACCCCAGACAAAATCGCAGATGCCGAAGGCATCATAGGAAAGAAACAAACAAATACAAGTAGTGATTGGGTACATAAGATCAGCAATTTACTTTACGAATTAACCTTGTCCGATTTTTTCTATGTTCTTCAATGAAATATTACATCAGGAAGCAAGAGTTAAAATAATGTTTAACTTGTTTGAGAAAAATTGCTCATTTTTATCAGAAACGGTACTTCCAGTACTCAACCTCATCTTTTAGTTTTGATGTGGAAAACGACAATGTTGGAATGATTGTTCCAGGGTTTTCGGATCATATGGTTGCCTTTCTTTCCCATTCACTCGCATGGCTGTCTCCTTCTCTCGCTCCCCAGCGTCAATACAAGCAAATTAAAATTAAACAATCACATTGTCAAACTTTCTTGACAATGACTCAGCAGATTGGGATCTGCTGGATCTTCCTTAAATGCCTTTCCGCACTTTTTGAAAATAAAGATAGTTGGTAGCAATAAATTGTGGACCCATCTCTCTTTCAGCACTCCCTATACCAGTGTTCCTCTATGCAAGAAAACTCTAAAGGAGAGTTTACATGAATGAATCGTGAACGAAAAACACAATTGCGCTGAACAACCGGAAATTGATAGCGTCGAGCCGTTTCCCCACTGTATGATCAACTATAGATAGGAAAGTTACGCTAATTGCAGAGATGACGCATCATGGTTAAAAATCATTATTTGTTAGCAAACGTTATTGAGAATGCAGTAAACAACACGTTTGGTGCAACTCCTTCTGGGGCCACATGAGGCATAGAAGAGGAGTAGCATCTCGACAATTCCTCTCCTCGTCAATTCGGGCGGGGAACTCTTTTCAAAATAACTTCAAAAGACTCCAATTGGCAATAAAAACAGGTACCGCCTCCGAGCCATTGCCATTTTCTCTCCTCTTTGGGACGCTAAAAGATATATAACAGCTGGACTCCGATTACAACTCCAGCAATGGCGGCTGATCCGTCATCCATCTCATACCTGAAAACATTTCATTTCAGTTCTAAATCTCGAACTTTTTGTGAAGATTCTTTTTTGGAAAAACGTTTGATTTTTGAATATTACCTGATCACTGAAACAAATTACCGTTTTATTCTGCACTGTCCGCAAAAAAAGCATTTGCAACAACGGTTACAATATCATGCCAATCTCTCTCATTTCCACTGTTCCGCAAACATAAAAAAATTTTTGCACTACTTAAGTTATTTCGGGGAGAAAAAATAAGGTTATTCACCCCAATCAGCACGGATTCCGAAAAGAAAATTCCTGGGAAACTCAGCTCACTGAATTGTCTTTGACATCACGTCAAACTTTGAGTCAAGAACTCCTACTCAGGCCACATATTTACCTGGCAAAAGCTTTCGACAATGTCGACCACGATCTCCTGTATATACTTATCGTCGATCAATTTTCTCCTTCCTTACTGGCCCCAGCGGTCACTTTGACGGAGTGCACTGGGCCCTCTTTTTATTCAATTTGTCAACTATTTTTTCGATGTCCTCGTAACATGAGATTTTATGCTGATATGTTGTGTTTTTCATAACTGCTGCAGAATAACAAGTGACGCTATTACTTTACAAGATATAACTTCGACTCCCTGCATAAATGGTGCAACGACACGCGCATGGAAATAACCTCAAGGTTCCCTATACACAGTGAAGCTCGAATTTTTAAATACATAACGAAATTGTGCTATCAGTATGCGGTTTTAAATATCTCCATGATCATTTTTAGACTATGGACGGAACGAGCCAACCTGACTATCAACAAAGCCAGGTCTGCTTTGGGGTTCCTGCGCATAAATATCTCACATGGATCTAGAGTGTACGTCTGTTGTTTGGGACCCGCACCTTCTTTCTCATGCCGAGGCGGTTGAAAAAGGTCAATGATGCACAGCCAGGTTAATTACTGAAACTATGATCGCAGAGCCAAGTGCCATAGATAATTACCACAATCTTGAGCGTCCTTCTCACAGACTGAGAAAAACTCGCATTCAAATTAAGGCAAAACCTCAATTCAAATCCTTCAAATTTTCTCGAGAAAACTTTTAAAACATCATAATTTCTGTTTCCGAGTTACAACAACCTTCTCCAACAACCTTCTCCATAGTACCTACATAGTAAGTATAGATGTAGTAAGTAGTAGGCTCCTTACCTACAAAGAACCTACATAGTAGGTACTTATGTATTACATTCGTTATGATGCGGGATGCCTTGCTGAAATTTGCATTTAAGCAAAAAGTTTGCAAAAACATGTGCCTTTCTCAAAAACATAAATGTATCCGTCTTAAACGGATGCAAAATGGATCGGTCTCTCTGCTGCAGGGTCAGTTCGGTTTTATATAGCAGCGGCGGAATTAATGTACTCATATATGTAAAATAGTAACCGTTCAGATTTGGGTAAGTATTCTATGGTTCAGAAATTATTATTATTTTTTTTTATTTAAATCTCAACAATGAAGTTGAACGTCAAATGATAAATGAGAAGAACGTCAAACAATAAAATGAAGTACATAAAAGCAAGATAACGAGGATGAGAGGTCTGGGCTGCATCCAAATTTTTTTTTTTTTGAATAAAAAAAAATAAAAAAAGAAATAAAAGACCCTCGTTTGTAACCGAGGTCAAAATCTGACACATCTGGAACTCTTTGCTGAAATCTGGCCCTTTAATCTCTACCGCCTGCATTAGAATAAAAAGAAAGAAAAAAAGTTTCGGAGGCAACAGTCAAATGGGAAAAACACATGTGTGGGCACATTAATTCCGCCGCCACTATACACTCCTGGAATTTGTGAAAACACAATTTTGCGCCATAAAGAGTCTGCGGTCCCTGAGAATTTAGTGCGGCAGAATTGATCGATCACAACCTGTCATCAGAACAAACCGCGGTGGTTTCCCACCACAGAAATCGGCGAATGTAGGTATATATTTTTCAGCCTGTTATCTTCAATTTGTAAGAAAATTCCAAAGCTTATCTATTGCTAAAGATTCTTTTCTGCAAAGTGCCAAGCCGAGGGTTTCAACCTCTGAACTGCAGTCCGGCGAACGATTACGTTTTTTCGTTGTGTAGGAGGTAGATTGCTGCGGGAAACCGAGGAAAAGCTCTCTGTTTAAACAGAAATTCTTGTTAAAGCTGAGTCATGTGTGTGGAGTTGTCAAGTGTGGAGTTGTCATTTTCTGCTCCATTCCAACTACGAATACGTTTTTTGTTGATCGCAATATTCGTCTTGCCGCTGTTTTGAGTTTTTTGATGATGTTGAATGTTATGGAACTGATAGAACATCCCATTCGCTTTGCGAACATCCCATTCGCATTTCAAATGCTGTTTCGACCTTGAGTTCACTGAATTTTGCATTTTACGGGTTAGAATGGTACATGGATCTCAATTCGTATGCCTTTTTGAGTGTTCTCATGTTTCTGAAAGGCCAGGTGCCACCGGTCAAGGAAATAATGAAACCAAAGCTTTTTCGCGGAATTTGGCATGCACAATTTGGCATGATTATCGCAAATTGAATTGAATTAGGCCAACTTGAATTATGTATGCCAAATTGAAAAATGCCAAATTCAACTGCAAATAGAAATGCAGTTGTGGCGAAATTTCATTTGCGAGCTTTTGGTTGTCTCATCTATAAAGGTGCTCGTGTAAATATCCAATCTGTTACCAGTGCGTTTGCCAAATCTTGAATTTCAATTCATTGATAATTTAAATTCAAAAACTTGATGGTCTTCCTTTAAAAGCTAGTGACCCAATAAAAATATTTATACCTTTGCAAACATTCAAAACGGTTTTGAAATCAATCAAATATTCAAAAGGGTTTTGGAATCAGTCCAACCTCTGAGAAAATGCCGACAGCTGACAAAATGGCTAACCTCCGAGAAAGTAAATATACTACCATTAATTACAGAATGCAATTGGAACACCAAAACAAAATGTGTATACTTCTGTCAGCTCAGTGGGACCTTTCCCAAACTTTCCAACATTTTATAACATACAGATTCCAACATAGAAAAAATTAAAACAAGCTCATTTAAAAATGCTCAATTCAACATGCTCATTTAAAACAATGCTTGTTAAAAATGCTCACTTTAAAGAAGCTCGTTATCTCAAAACTTTTTTTACGAGAAAAGGTCTTCCAGTTATTTTTTCTCTATCGCCAGAAACGAAAGGAGCCATCAGCGTGCCAGATAGTTCGGGGATAAAGCGACGGTCCCAGAAATTTAAATGATGCGGTAAAAGTCGCCTAACTGTTTAAATGATGCTGCAAAAACAATGAAATGGCGTGATGTGTTTTGCATAGCGTTCGAAATAATTAGGCGTTAACATTCGGTATTCCCTTGCGTACACAATACTGAGCCATTCTGAATACTCGGGCCACAGGAGATTTTTGTCAGAATTTTGAAGCACGCGGGGCAATGTTATTCCCCATCTAGTAAGCGCCGTTAAATGCAATCCTTCATGTAATGTGTTTTGCAGCCCATGAGAAATGGGGAATTACATTGCCCCGTGCTTTCGAATGTCTGAAAAAATCTCCTATGGCCCGGGTATTCAGAATGGCTCTGTATAATAAAGCGACGGTCTCCAGAAATTTAAATGATGCTGTAAAAGTCGCCTAACTTTTTAAATGATGCTGCAAAAACAATGAAATGGCGTGATGTGTTTTGCATAGCGTTCGAAATAATTAGGCGTTAACATTCGGTATTCCCTTGCGTACAACACAATACGGAGCCATTCAGAATAGGCGGGCCATAGGAGAGGTTTTCAGACTTTTGAAAGCACGGGGCAAGGTAATTCCGCATTTCGCATGCGCCGCAAAACACATCACACGAAGGAATGCATTTAACGGCGCTTACTAGATGGGGAATAGCATTGCCCCGTGCTTAAAAAGTCTGACAAAAATCTCATATGGACCGAGTATTTAGAATGGCTGTGTATAATAAAGCGACGGTCCCCAGAATTTTAAATGTTGCTGTAAAAAGTCGCCTAACTTTTTAAATGATGCTGCAAAAACAATGAAATGGCGTGATGTGTTTTGCATAGCGTTCGAAATAATTAGGCGTTAACATTCAGTATTCCCTTGCGTACACTCTAATTCAAAATGTCTTAAAGTTAGTCACTTTTCCCCCATTTAAGAGGGGGACACTTTTCAGTTACTCCCCCATGACTTACTTTAAGATATGACTTAATTTCAGACATTTGGAGGACATTTAAGACACTTGTCCATGACTTACTCGTACTTTCAGACAGGACTGAATTTCAGACACATTTTAAGATTGAAAGATATCTTACTGTCTGAAATTCAGAGAGGAATTCAGATAGCAAACTGTCTTTAATCTTAATTTAAGATACAGTGCATCTTAAATTCTGGATTCAGATGCACTTTGTGACGGCAAGGTATATTCCTGAAATGACTCAGGTTTTTCAGGCAAGAATGAAAAAAGGTTCAGCCAACCATGAAGTAGACTGAATTCTTGCTCTCACTTACAGATGCAATTGACATCACAGTTACATGAACAGGAACAATTATTGTACAGCTCTTATATTAATCATTCAAGAGTAACAATCATTACACATTAAGACTATTACACTAAGTCTGAAATTAAGGATGGCCTATTTAACATCACAAATTATTTTAGAACAGAAAACGTTGAGTGTTGGGGAATTTTGGTGCTAGTCAAAGGCCAGGATGGAAATTAGGAGAAATTTGCTTTTAACAGTAAATTTTTAAATATGATTTTTCATTGAATACAACAGATATGTTTCCTCATATCATTTCCAATTTTCTGTTTTCTTACATTTTCGCCCTCACTTCCCATAATTTAAGACGGCACGTCGCTGTCTTAAATTAAGATAGAACAGCAGTTGCCTTAAATTAAGACAGCGCAAACTGTCTTAAATTCAGACGATGCAAACAAGGCAAAAACTGTCTGAAAATCTTAAATTCGCATGAATTATCTTTTAAGATTCCAAATCCATATTAAGAGAAACTTTTATGACAGGATTAAACATTTTCACCCATCTTAAATATTTTCAGACGCTTTTTTATCTTAATAATTCGTTCTTGTCTTAAACTAAGAGATTACAGCAGTGTTTCAGATATCTGCTGTCTTATTTAAAGATAATTTTTCAGTACGTGATCTAGAGTGTACACAATATAATAAAGCGACAGTCCCCAGAATTTTAAATGATGCTGTAAAAAGTCGCCTAACTTTTTAAATTATGCTGCAAAAACAATGAAATGGCGTGATGTGTTTTGCATAGCGTTCGAAATAATTAGACGTTAACATTCGGTATTCCCTTGCGTACACAATGCTCGGACATTAAAAATATGCGGGCTATAGGAGATTTTTGTCAGACTTTTGAAGCACGGGGCAACGTTATTCCCCATCTCGTAAGCGCCGTTAAATGCATTCCTTCATGTAATGTGTTTTGCGGCGCAAGTGAAATGGGGAATCACATTGCCCCGTGCTTCAAAAGTCTGAAAAAAATCGCCTATGGCCCGCGTATTCAGAATGGCTCCGTATACTACCATTAATAACAGAATCCAATTGGGAACACCAAAAGAAAATGTGTATTACTTCAGCTCAAAGGGGCCTTTTCCAAACTTCCCAACATTTTATAATGTACAGATTCCAACATAGGAAAATTAAAACAAGCTCATTTAAAATGCTCATTTTAACATGCTCATTTAAAACAATGCTTGTTTAAAAATTCTCATTTAAAAGAATTAGCTCGTTATCTCAAAACTTTTTTTTCCGAGAAAAGGCCTTCCAGTCATTTTTTCTCTCTCGCCAGAAGCGTGAGTGTTGGTACCTTCAGCGTGCCGAGAGTTCGCGAACCATACGGAGCCATTCTGAATACCCGGGTCATACTCGTAGGCGATTTTTTTTTAAGCACGGGGCAATGTAATTCCCCATTTCGCATGCGCCGCAAAACACATTACATGAAGGAATGCATTTAACAGCGCTTACTATAGATAGGGAATAACATTGCCCCGTGCATCAAAAGTCTGATAAAAATCTCCCATAGCCCGGGTATTTTGAATGTCTGAGAATATGCTTTTTTCACATGTTTTGCCGTGGAAGTCTTGCAATGATCATTATTGGACAACTGAAAGCGGCTATGGGACAAGAAAAACGTCAACAGGCATCCACTGCCATTTTAAAGGATGTCTCGTTATCTCAACCAGATTTTTCCTTCTCAGAAAAGATATGATTGTGAGAATTGTAAGATTTGTAAGGATTTTTCTTCGTAGAAAATATAAGATTTTAAGGAATGTGAGGATTGTAAGGGCGGTAAGGATTTCGCGTACAAGTAAAAAAGTCGCAAAAACGGGTGACAATCGCAATGAACGCACAACTTCGATTCGTCGAAATTCGGTGAGAAACCCGCTTGTTTAATCATGATGTAATAAAGATTAAATTAATCACAATTCATAATTATCTGCACTAAATTGGATCGCATGCAGGTCTAAAATTGCAAAGATAAAATAATGATTTTTTATCGATGTATTTGTATGACATTTCTAAAACTGCGATGATAATTTTTTTTCTTTGCAGAATAGATTGAAGGTCCAAATTATGCATAGATAAAAAATAGGTATTTATTGGCTGAGCGCAGCGAAGCCTTCCATTACACTCCGATTTCCTTTCTTGTGCGCACCATAACTCCAGTTGCCGTGGTTCGATTGCTGTTTTTTAAAAACGTGGAGAAAGCCTATTGTCTTGGGTCAAAAACGTCCTATTTTGAAGGTGATGGGACGAAATATCACAAATCAGCAGGGCATTTTTAAGGTGAAACTCAAATGGAAACTGAGCAAAAAGGAGCAAAGCAAACCAGCGGGGCGAAATGCGATTTCCCGTCAACGGCCGCGTTCATTATGAGGCGCATAACGAGCCGGTTTTCGCAGTTGACCAGTTAGCTCAGTCGATAGATGCAAGAGCATACTGTTCTTTGCGGACATCCTGTCCTGTTTTCATTTTCATTTTGCGGGCGCTATCAAGCCCTGATCTGCGGACTGCTCGGCGTGAATAAAAAATCGCCTTGAATCGGCAGTTTGCGATTTTAAATATCCTATTTTTTCGTATATGAGGGCAACCTGCTGTTGGGCCCAGCGAAGCCAAGGCAAAGTCCCTCGCATTAGAAAGCTCGTAAAAATATGCTCGGCCCTTGCAAATCAAGGCAGGCGAGCATAGGAGAGGTCACCGCGGAAGCCGGGACCGGCCGCTGTCGGAGTCAGGTGATTCCAGTGCGGGCGCGGTAGATGGAGGAAAAGAAGAAGCCCGCAGCCTAAGACCGAGCCAAAGAGCCGGCAGCCTAAGACGGAGCCAAAGAAGAAGCCCGCAGCCTAAGACGGAGCCAAATAAAGAGCCCGCAGCCTAAGACGGAGCAGAGAAGAACCGCGACCCAACAACTTGGTCAGCCTCTCCGGTCACCTGCCGGCCCGTTGCCGAAGCGGAGCCTCTCCCTTTTATCCCAATGCTTTGACCCACCGCCATGCAAACGCTAGCTGGAGTGGCGGTATATAAATTAAAGGTGCTGCTAACCACGCCTCTGGCAGTCCGAAGCCTGCAAGCGCCCTTTGTTGGCGTGAGTTGGGACGGGCAGTCACCATAAAAATACTAAGGGGACTCTACTCCTCGAATGGCGCCCGAACGGGGACCCACGTGGGACGGTGGTTCTTCTGTAGTATAGCGGTAAGTATCCTCGCCTGTGACGCGAGAGACCGGGGTTCGATTCCCCGCAGGGGAGCCCCATCCCATAAGTGGCGTCCAACTTTAGTAACCCCAATAAAACCCAAGTCTGGTGATTTTAAAAGAAAGAAGAAGAAAAATGTGACTGCCTTGGCTGCCGTGGGGGGGGGGGGTATTTGCAGCACAAGCCGCCGCCCAGCTTGAACACATTTGTGAACTTACAGCCCACTTTGTGTTCACATGTGGTGGCGGGGTATGCAAGAGCATACTGCTCTTTGCGGACATCCTGTCCTGTTTTCATTTTCATTTTGCGGGCGTTATCAAGCCCTGATCTGCGGACTGCTCGGCGTGAATAAAAAATCGCCTTGAATCGGCAGTTTGCGATTTTAAATATCCTATTTTTTCGTATATGAGGGCAACCTGCTGTTGGGCCCAGCGAAGCCAAGGCAAAGTCCCTCGCATTAGAAAGCTCGTAAAAATATGCTCGGCCTTGCAAATCAAGGCAGGCGAGCATAGGAGAGGTCACCGCGGAAGCCGGGACCGGCCGCTGTCGGAGTCAGGTGATTCCAGTGCGGGCGCGGTAGATGGAGGAAAAGAAGAAGCCCGCAGCCTAAGACCGAGCCAAAGAGCCGGCAGCCTAAGACGGAGCCAAAGAAGAAGCCCGCAGCCTAAGACGGAGCCAAATAAAGAGCCCGCAGCCTAAGACGGAGCAAAGAAGAACCGCGACCCAACAACTTGGTCAGCCTCTCCGGTCACCTGCCGGCCCGTTGCCGAAGCGGAGCCTCTCCCTTTTATCCCAATGCTTTGACCCACCGCCATGCAAACGCTAGCTGGAGTGGCGGTATATAAATTAAAGGTGCTGCTAACCACGCCTCTGGCAGTCCGAAGCCTGCAAGCGCCCTTTGTTGGCGTGAGTTGGGACGGGCAGTCACCATAAAAATACTAAGGGGACTCTACTCCTCGAATAGAGCATGAGGTTACCCATCTGAATGGCGGCAGTTCGAATCCCACCGCGAGAAGTACTTTTCCAGGATGGATTTTGTATAGGAACATTTTTGGTTTACAAAACAGAGAAAAAGCAAGACCCAACAATTGTTGGATTTTTTTTTAAATTTTTAAAAATTTTTCGAACTATTTTTTGAAGTCATTTCCATATGTATTGAAAAAACAAATTTCTCTATTGTGAGAAGTAAATTATAAAATTAACTTAAGGAGCGCAATTTGCCCAACTAACTGACTGACTGAATGGAATTGCCAAAGAGAAAAGAGTGTTTCACAGGGGGACGGATGAATCTATACGCATATGACTTTCTAGGATAAGTGTGCCATTGGAAAACCGGTTATGAGTACATACCTACTGTTACGAAAGTTGAAGAGCATAGCATTGGGGGAAGGATGAATATAGAATAACTTGTCCGGCCCAAATGCGTAATCGAAGCCGGCCATGATCAGTACACGGTGACACGGAAATTATTTCCAAAGAGCTCTCTTTTCGCGCATTCTGTGGTCAAATCTTTTGGTGCATTTAATTTTATTTTTGTTTTTTGTCTTTGTTTTTTTTTAAAGGGGACAGGAGTTCGGAAAAATATCATCGAAATAAATGACAAAAACATATGGAACTATGTCACACATTGCACACTTGCTTGACACTCCTGTTATAGCCTATAGTGCTTTACCAACATTACGTAAAACCAACATTGGATGCCTGAAGATGGTTCCAATACAAGCCAATGAGAAAATTTTTCGAACCTATATAACACACACTGCACTTGCGCATTATAATTGCATTTATTTGATAAAGGGGCAACCCCGAAAATAAGAGGCTCATTCATTCAATCATTCATGCACGTGTTTTTTCCGATTGTGTGTTTTCGGATGCAAGACACAATTTTAAGGTATTTAGATGCAGTGTCAACATCTTTTTTGATAATCCCAATACCATTGCACTTCCATTTCCTTTCTTGTGCGCACCGCAGCTCCAGTTGTAGTAGTTCGACTGCTGTTTTTTAAAGACAGGGGGAAAACTTATTTCCCTGGCTGGGTCAAAAACGTCCTATTTTGGAGTGTTGCTGAGAATAATATCATGTCTGCAGGCTATTATTTTCGAAAACCGGTGCAAAATGGAGCAAGCCGTCGCGGAATGAAATTGGAGGATGGGATTGTCACATTTTTGCGCGCTAATTTTACAAAACTCTTGGACACCTCCATTCCAGTTGTTCCACACGTCAACACAGTTCTTATACCTGATTGTATTACCCTGAGCAATACACCGAGAGGGGAAATTTAGCACCAAATTTTTCAAACCTTGGATACATGCAAAAGTATCGCAAACTTTACACGCCACCGCACACAGCGTGTTCTCCACTTCAATTTTCGACAAAATGGTGGGGGTTACCAGGGGGGAAATGATGGGGGGTTACTAACTCAAATGGGGCTTACCACAATCGTATCCCGGAAGCGTATTTTATTAATCTACACGAATCCGGCAATGTCCCGATTTGGCGCATGGACAAAAAAACAAAATAAAGCTTACCTAACCTAACCTAACCAACCTAACCTACCCTAACCTAGCCTAACTAACCTATCCTAACCTTACCCATTTTCTATGTTCAGAGTGTTTTCTTGCCTTTTTTGTGGCTCGGGACTTTTCATGCGGTTAGATGGAAAAGTGCCCGATTCGTATAGATTAATCAAATACGCATCCCGGAGAACGGGGGAAATAATGAGAAAATCTCAGATGCCTCCACACTTATCGTTCGTCACGTTCATTCCTGCGAAAATATTCGCGAGATCATCTACCCACAATCAAATGGTATTTGGATTGGCCATTGAAGCATTCAAAGTGCCCAGAAAAATTTTCGAACCTTGAGACGGGTAGAAAGAGTCCGAAGCCCACAGAGATCTCTATCCGCGCCACGTGTTCCCCACGTCAAAAAAGGCAAATACTCGTGACATTTTCTTTTTTGACAACACTTGTTCCCGACAAAACTTTCCAAAATTCTACTGGCAGACTCAACGCTTCGAACATTTTCTATTCCCGTCCATGAGGACTGTCTCTCAGCGTCTGTATTCGTCGTGTGTGCACAGATAATCTCGGACTGCGGGGTTTTATTTTTCTCGAACAGAAACGCAGGAATTGGGGATGAGCTAAAATGCGGATGCGGACCAATGGGAGATATGGAATTTCGCAGAACAAGCGAATTAACCGTAACCACAGGATAGGTTAGGTTAGTTGAGGTTGAATTAGGTTTGATTGGGTTAGGTTTTTGGACTGGTTTGATTGGGGTGGTTTGACTTGGATGTGTGGGGGGCTTAGATTCGCACTGCAGCCTCCCGCATATTTTGCCATTTTCGCGTTTTAGACGAACCCCCAGGAATTGCGCGTCTCGTCCAATTACGTAGGGCACTCCAGCTTTCGTGCAAACACCCTTGCTGTTGTGCCTCTTTTGTATACTTGCAGTCGAAATTTGGTATCACTACAAAGCTTGGAAAGTCAGCATTCTCGATGTGACTTTTTTTTCTGATTCCCTTTACTCGGTGATGTCCTTTTTGCTCCGTTTAGGGACTCCTGAATTGGCTTGTGCTTAAAAATCATGGACTTTACTAATGAACACGTTCGTTTCAACAGTTTTAAACGTTTCAAACTTCAAGGGGATGCAAGGAAGATCCATACTGATTTGATGCAAGTTCATGGTGATCGGTATTGTTCATATGACAGCATTGCCAGATGTATCCGCTAATTCAATGATGATTCCTGCAACCTAAAAGATGACCCTTGTCCAGGGCCCAGTGTAGAAGTCCTGAACGAACAAACAATTGCTGTTGTGGGAGTTCTGATTACTGGTGATCCACATGTTACCATCCGAACATCATCTCGGTATCGGATCTCAGTAATGGGACAGTTTGCAGGAAAATCCATGATCATATCAACCCAAAAAAGATCTGTTGCCAATTGAATTCCTTACAAGTCCACAAGAATGGATTTGGCACCAAAGGCACACTTCTCCTCATGAAAAGTCACCCATTACAAAACCGCTGAAGTTAGAGAATTCCTGGCGCGGGACAAAATCACTGACCTAGGCAATCTGCCATACAGTCCAGACTAGACTCCATGCGACTACTGGTTATTCCCATAATTGATATCTGCAATTGCTGGGGAGCCATTTAGATGCATTCAAGACCTGGCAAAAGCCGGTAATTCAGATCTGAAAAGGATACCCCCTGTTGAGTACCGCCAGCCATTCGAAAGTTGAATTTTTTGGTTTAAACGATGTGTCGAGGTCAAAGGAGAGTGCTTTGAAGGAATAAGATAAAAAAAGTCAAAAACCACCGATATTTCTCTAATTCCTGGACCTGTTTGCACGAAACCTGGAGTGACCTACGTACGGCATTGAATCAGCTAATCAGGCCCATGTGACAATGTAGATTGACTGGTATGTGCTTATCGGGTTTTCTATATTGAATTGCATGTCCTTTAAATTCGCCACTCGTCCGTCAATGTAATCTGTATTTCGTTTAAGATTCGTTGCTAACCAGAGCAAGGAGCTTTGCGAGCGTTGCCTTTGACTTATTCTCGTATTAGGTCCTTTCGTTGTCTTCTCAGGCGTTGCATTGCTGGTCTGCTTTTCGGACTTTCAGTTTTCCTTTTACTTCGCAAATAATATCTCAATTCGTCAGGAAAAAACAAAATGACCAAGAAAAAAGGCTGCACGTTTGCGTGCGTCAGCTACAAAGAATGCCATACGAGAAGTGCAGAACACGTTGTCTGGTACCTATTGTGCATGTCTGTTGGATTTGAAAATTTTGGGAATAAATTTCCTCGCGCGGGGCAGTCCAGGGTAATTCCCTCCAGTACGTGAACCGAAGGTGTTGACCTGGGGAACAACTGGAATGGAGGTGTTCAAGAATTTTGCACAATGAGCCAAGCAAAATGCGCCAATCGCATCCTCCAATTTTTATTGAAAGCAGCTGAAAAAAATGTGTGTGCGGAAGTGGAAACAGCAAACAGTTTCGCATAACATGGTGAATTCAGAGACGGAGATTTATGCACGCAGGGGAAACAGTTGAGGTCGCTCAGCCTCGCCGCGACTGTACGCGGGTCTAGTTTTCGTTAAACGTCTAAAATTGCACTACTTGTGCGATGGTTTCCTGGCCTGATAATTTTTGCGGATTTCAGGAAGATTACAAAATGTTCAACAATTCAACATTCGCATTCAAAACTAATGTTGTCACTTTCTGCAAAATTGAATAGATACAAACACAACAATTTTTCCACAATTTTTACCGATTGTATTATTGTGTCATAAATTTATGTAGGACTTAGCATGAGCTCAAGCAAAGATGCCCAACATTTTTGTTATCATTACTGACTGCGTGATGATTACTTCGATTACCCTCAAAATGACGACCAAGTATAACGGTGGGATCTTCAAATTCTGATGAGCCACGTCCAAATTGCAATGAAATAATTATTTTTGATAATGGGTTTGCGTGATTGGCCGTCTCTGAAAGGCGATCAAAATTCTCAATCTGTTTTACACTTAGAAGGATTCTAGAAAAATGCATTCGTTACTCGTATATTTGTGAGCGTAGGCCTACTTAAAAAAGGCCAACTCTCAATTGGGCGATCCCAAGCGAACTCAATTCGGGTTAAAATTCTATTTTTGCTTTGAATTCAAATAGGGACCAAACAAATAATCCGACCGAATACGCTTTTCAGTCAACTTTTCGATGAACACGCGTGGGAGTTTCGAATAGGGCCGCAACAGAATTTATTTTCTCAATATGCATACCTAAAAGGAAAGCCCAGTTGATTTGGAAGCAAAAAATTTCATTTGATTTTCAACACATCGGGCATTCAACAAACGAATAAAACTCATTTTTTGTCGAAAAAAAAAATAAGTACAAGTCCGACTATGCCAAACTTCGTGTTTTAAGGGAACACCGCTTATCAACGGAAAAGATTAAGAACCGCTGAAGGCGCCACTGAAATTAAAACCAATTTCCGCACTTCCACTGAATCGAGCAGCGCTGGCGATGAGGGTCGGCACGAAAGTGTCTGAAATCCGGTGGAAAAAGTGGAAAAGCAGCCCAGCAAAGTGAGAGATTAAATCAGGATGTACGTAAGAAGGACAACTGGGCGTGCACCAGGGAAAGGCACGGGAACGATGCTGCGGCGCCCCGACAGACGTCCGAATGATAAAAACGCGATTTCTGCCTTTTAAAAGGGGAAAGAGCTGGTAGGGTATTTCGGAGAAACGAAGGAACGCCGCGCCTTTTGTGATAACGAGAAAGTTCCTGGCGAATCGCCGACGATCGGCGCCGTCGCCCCGTCCCAACACCCACACACCTTCACTCAGATCGCTGCCTGTTTCAGACGCCAAGGTTCACGGGGGCCATATCCTTGTGCATCACTCTCCGCCACTGATAGCGCAGAAGATGCTTTTTCCTATGGATGCCCAATTGTTCCGAGAGGCCCCAGGATGCTTCGACTATGCAGGGTGACCCTGAGTTTCTGCCCGCTTAATATTTCCAATTGCTAACTTTTAATTATAAGTCCATAATATTTTTTATCTTTTCAAGTTAAGGCGAATATGTGTCGACTATAATTCGCGAAGCAGGTTAGCAGCATGTTAAGAGAAGGGCAGATTCGTATAGAGGCACTAAATGGCATTTGGTCTAGCATTGACAGCTCGTCCACCTGTTTGGTTTTCCTTATTTTTGTCTCCCTTATTTTGTTCTGGACCTTTTCATTGTCCAATGCGAACTACGATGGCAGTACAGATGGTAAACGAGACACTTTCTTTAACCTGATGAGACTGCGGGGTGACTTCTCCCCAGAAGAAATTTTCCTTCACAACAATTCATATTTGAAGGTGGGACATCGTTATGTTTTTGCATTGATTTTTCATACCATTTCTGTTGAGAACTAACAATTCTTCTACGGAAATATAGAACATGAGTGCAGAATTTCCCGAGTCGCAAAGAGAAGTCAGTTCCAAATGGTTTGCAGTAGAATAAGCGGCCATTCTAAACCCATGAAGAGATTTGGAAGTTGAAGTCGCTGGCAGTTTTTTACCACCCAGTAGATTTCTCGGAATAAGCATTACAAGGCAATGGGTGGCACGCAGTCCTGTAAGCGAAGTGTCTCTGACAGACGTCGGCGAGAGCATAGCCAATAAGTGATGGTCAAACCTAAAATAAAACTTATGTTCTTGGAATGGCAGTTAAAGGTGTTATTGCGACTGTTATGCCATGAGCTGCATCAACAGCAAGAATGTTGCATCACGGACACTTTATTTTTATTTTTGTGAAATAATTTGTTGGTCGTTCATTTTTTATTTATTTTTTTTTAATTATTTCATTTTATTTTATTTTTAGTTTTTTTATTTTATTTGCTTTTTTATTGGACACGTAAAGAAGATCACAGTCACGTATAGCTACACGTGTCTGTGATCAACCTGCTGACAGGAAATAGGTCAGAATTATGACGCATTGCTCAGCAAAAAACTGGTTTGGTTATACTTAGCTGCTCAGTTAGTCGACGTGGATGATAAGTGACAATGGAGAGAGGAAACAATGCCCCTCTGTGTCACTATGATTTGCAGCAAAACACAACCATATTATGACCATCTTTCTTTTGTGCTTTTCCTCCTATTCTGCTGAAACAGTGTCAACAAAACTGTCAATTTCGGGAAGATTCATGTTTTACCTCATTAATTACGGGGCACGAGGGTTGTTGAAAAAGAAGCTGCCTTTTATTGCATCCTTGAAGTGTCCTGCTGGGTCGGTGATTGCTATATTTTTTTTTAGATTCGCTTCTGTTATCCATGGGAATTCTACGTTCTGCCGTTTGTTGCTTCCCTTTGCTAAGGATGCTTAATATACTATTGAAGGTAAGCTCTTTTTTGTAATGGAAAATATTGCATAGCGTGAGGGTCCCAATTTTCAATTTTGAGGGAATCAATAACCAAAGTAGGCCCAAGATTCATAAAAACAGAGCATGAAAGGCTTTTTATGGCGACAATTTCCAAAATGAATCCAGCGTCAAAGGTTGGATGCGTCGCCTTTAGTGCGGTTGACCACCCGTATAATGATCCAGTGCCTCCTATATCGATATCACCTTCTTTGAGCAGCTGTCCACCGTTGCATATACATCCTCGTAAATCTCACACCTCAGAAATTATGACCGAAAATCAGGTAAATTGCACTTCGCTCGGATGATCTGAAAATTCACTTGAAATTGATATTTTAAATTGTATTTTTTGTTAAAAAAAGGTAGCCCACACTTTTTAAATTTGTTGTTTAAGTAAATAATTACTTGAGCAACACAATACCTGCAAGAGGATGGTAGCAGAAGATCTTAGTCAAAAATAGTCGAAATTAAAAATTTTCAAAAAGGGCAAAAACAGATTGGCAACAAAAGAAAGGACATGGTTAGTCACAAGACTTGTCGCAAGAGTCGACGCCCGCAGGGATGCTTTGCTTTTTCCCTCAAATTGTGGGAGATGCAGAGGGAAGAGAATTCCAATCTCTACAGCTCATTCCATTTGGGATATGAGCTGAGAATGCTTCACACTCTACCATTTAAATACACAGAAAATCTTTAATTTCTATGCCGAGAATGAAGTTTTCGACCGAGTTTTCATTGTTGAAAGCCGAGTTTTCATTGTTGAAAGAATTCTGAATTCAGTTTGAGCACACTTGGGAGCGTTCTTAGCTCATATCTTCACGTGAAACGAGGTGTAATACCCTGTTTACATCTGTTTTTTAATTATCATTAAAAAGTTAATGATCATCAAAATCGCAAGTGTAAACGCTTTTTTCCAGTTTTTTCGCTTAATGACGTTCCGGAACATAATTTATTTTTCATTTTTATTATTGTTTTAGATGTGAACGCCTAAAATTAATGATCATTAAGGGAACGTCATCAGGAAGATAATTTATTTTAATTATGTTCCAAACATAATTTATTTTTAATGACGTTCAAAACGTTTCGTGGTTTTGCGGTCGCTTGAGCACTTTTGAACGTACAGAGGCGCAAATTCGACAAATCATCAATCAATCAATCAATCAAATCGTTTTATTCTTTGGAGTTTCCTCCTATCGAATACGAATACATACAGACAGCAACACGAACAAATATAAAGAAAACGCAGAAACAAAATATAAAGAAAACGCAGAAACAAAGAAATACGAGTAGGTACACTTCGGTGGCAGAAAAGCAATGCAGAACATAGGAATGAATCAAATGATCAGATAGTGATTGTCCTGCCAAAAAAAGATGGCGGAAATGTACCGAACAACAATACTAAACGTTCACCACCCCGTTGGAGGAATTTCCTAGCCGTCTCTGCAGAATAGGGATGCTCAGGGGAAGATGAAATGTTTCCGCAGGCAAAGAATTCCATTCTTTAATGGTCCTGCCAAGGAATGAGAACTTGCCGACATCCTTTTTGAAACCCCAATGCCGAAGCTTGTAAACATGGTCTCTATAGGAATAAAATGACGGCAAGTCAAGTAGCTGTAACATGCTTCCCCACCCCCCGACATTTCCGAGGACTTGAAAGAGGCAAATAAGACGGGCTGTCTTTCTCCTTTCCGAAAGTGAATTCCAACCAAGCCTTTTTATCATGTCACTCACACTGCTTCTTTACCTATAATCACCAATTACAAAGCGAGCGGCCTTACGCTGAACTTTTTCAAGCAATGAAATGTGACTAATCAACCAAGGATCCCATGCTGGAGCGGCGTATTCAAGAATTGGCCTCACTAGACCAAAGTAAGCAAGCTCATGAATTTTAGGAGGACATTTCCTGTAGTTTCGTTTGACAAAATAAAGTGCTCTATTGGCCTTGGAAGCAATCATGCTTGTGTGAAGAGTCCAGTCCAGTTTGCTGGAAAACTTCACTCCAAGGTAGGTAATTTCACCTGAAATGGACAGTGTCCTCCCACCAAGTTGGTACTGGAAAGGAATATTTGAAGTCTTTGCAGAAAAACGGATAAAATTACATTTATCTAGATTCAATGACATAGCAGATTGCTCACACCATGCCTGAATTAGAGAAAGGTCATCCTGCAGTACACTGCACTCACTCAGAGTTGATATTTCAGAGTACACAATGCAGTCATCGGCGAACAACCGAATTCGTGACCGCACTTGCTGATCCAGGTCATTGATGTAGATGACAAAAAGCAGCGGACCCAAAATACTTCCTTGTGGAACACCAGAAGTGACAGGAAGATGATCAGACAATTGGCTATCAACGCGAACTGCCTGAGACCGACCAGACAAGTATCCTTTAAGCCATCTTATGGTTTGGAGATCGAGTCCCAAGAGCTCAAGTTTTCTAACAAGCATATCATGGCTAATCACATCAAAGGCTTTAGAGAAATCGATGGCGATAGCGTCAACCTGTGAGCCATCATGCTGCTGAAATGTTGCTGACCATTCAAGGACACCATATTCCAGAAAAGAAAAAGACGGAATAGCTTCAAATACCCGCCAAAAATAAAAATCATTTTTTATGGAATCTGAAAATTTTGTGGAGCGACTGCGTATTGAACCCGGGTCCTCTTGCTCTGTAGTCGAATGCTCTACCACTGAGCTGGTTCTAAAAGAACGCTCATATTCCACTGTTGCTGTTTCGCAACGAAATTTTCAAGGGGAACAGCAAGCGCAATCCGCAGTCTTTTTTAATGATGTTTGGCGAAAATGCGAATGTAAACGGGTCAAAATAAATTATCATTAATCGACCGTTTCGATTAATGAGCTTCGTTTTAATGATCATTAAAAATTCATATGTAAACACGGTATAACATTGCGGTGGAAGAAGGAATTAAAAAATCGATTGTAGTTCAACATGTTTCACCTTCTATAATTCAAACGGTAAACTGAAAAGAGGTATCTTGATGCATGACCGATGCCGACAACCGTTACTTGTAAAAAAACTGTCGAGATCGTAATTTGATCCACACTCTCATTTGTGACCTCATATCGTTCGACAAGGATTTTGACCACTCGACGCACCATCAGGTACATGACACGTTAACCCTTCTCCTAACCCGAAGTCATTCTTTGTTTTTTCTGGTTATAGCCAAATGAGCAAAGTGTACATTTTATGTAATTTAGGAAACGTTTTATCCATTTTCAGTTGATCTCACTTAACTTTGTCAAAAATAAAACGGCAAGAATAGTTTTGAATTATTGAAGTTCAAATTTCTGAAGTACTTCACGAAAAGATAAGAGAAGCGTCATCTTGAATTGCGGTTCTTTAAATATAGGCCTGTCCAACAGAGAAGGTTTTAAGTGAAAATTTACTCAAAGACGAATAAGGGGGAAAGCGTATGTATATAGTTTTGGCCGAGAGCATAATACTATTTTTTGTGAGTGTAACACAGTGTTAGATATCGTGTATTCTTTCTATGAGTGTCTCGTACATGCGTCGCTGGGAGGTAGGCTGAGCAGACTACCTCCTCACCTTGCTGGCATTGCAGCCAAGGCGAATTCTGCTCTCTATTTTGTCAAACGGAATTATAGAAAATGCCCTAGAAATATTCGTGAGCTAGCCTATACACAAGCTTGGTTTGACCAATTTAGGAGTATGCTTCCCCGGCGTGGGACCCGTTCCAAGTAGGTCACTCTCATATCCTAGACATGTTGCAGCGTAGAGCCGCACGATTTGTAGTTGGTGACTATAGACTTTTAGCAGTGTTACGCAAATGATATCATGTCTAGGTTGGAGGTCTCCGGCACATCGACGGAAGGTTGCTAGGCTCGTTGCCCTTTTTCAAGTGCTGGCTAATGTTAGCGGCTGGGGAGAGCTGTTAAATTATGTTAACCACCCAACCTACTATTCACGTCATGACCATAAATTTAAAATAAATCCTCTTCGCTTCCGGCGTGAGGTTGGGAAATATTCCTTCATAACGAGGACAGTGCGTGACTGGAACCTTCGAGTGTCTCTGAACAGCCTCTGAGCATTCCTATTCTGCAAAGACGCTTGTCAGCGCTGCCCTGATGTCATTAACTATTGGTACTTAATAAATAAGTTGATTTGAACATTTTCGACAGACTCATAAAATTGTTCTGCTCTTGGATTCAAATTCATTCCGCATCTTTGATGGTTTTAATCAGACGATTGAGCGTTCTTTCATTTTTTTTATGTATTTCATTGTTTTTCAGTGTTCATTGATTCTGATATGAGGTGTACGCCTCTTAAAGAAATAAAGTATTCAATTCAAAAAATTCAATTCAGACAACACTGGTGAATTGAACAGCTTGAGTCGGATTTCATTGAACAGCTTGAGTCGGCAGGTAACTTTTTGTTATTTAGCCATTTTCATACAATCCTTATCAAAAGTCTTCGAACATAGGAGTTCATTATTAACTCAGGCGCCATTTATGGTAGCATTCGCCGTAAAACATCATGACACTAGTGTGAGGCGTGTCGTTGCTCCAAGTCCTGTTGAAATTGGATTGCCCCTGTGTTAACCAGTACTTTAAAATATCGTCTATGTTCGAGGACTTTTGATAAGCTCCCTGAGTGAATGTCATTGATGTCTCCCTGATAAAAGTCGGCCCGAAGCTAAATTTAACGTTCAGCATCGAAATGCGGAGCTTGCAGCCCAGAATTTGAGATGATTCCGGTGGATTTCAAAAGTGGATCAAAATTTTAACATTTTAATTTTATTCCGTTGTGAAAATTACAAAAGCTCAGGGAGACAAAAATTCACGCCACACCAAAATTCTTCGTACATAGGAGTTGTTCATCATATGTATATATTTCAGGCGCCATTCGAATCATGGCAACATGCATCGAAAAAACATTGCGACATTCCTGCAAAACGTGTAATTGGCACACCTTTGAAATTTATCCAATGTTCGACGAATTTTGGTGGATACAGTATAGTATAAACACGCGTCTCATATAGTCATAATTCCCAATCGA
>JASGXE010005599.1:0-21890 GCA_030068105.1 Sinentomon sp. SZTP_YWyxl | reverse complement strand
TGACCACATCATCCTCAATGTACCTAAGTTTAAAGGACCATGTTGTGTTTTCAATATAGGCCCTACTTGACAATAACGTTTTCTCTATCATTGGTTTCAAACTTTCCCAACTGACTGGAAGCGGATCATAGTTAAGCTTCTTCCTAAAGGAGGTTTGGCTATGACAATTGAGTCGTTTAGGCCAATAAGCCTGGTAGCCTGATAAGTTCCTGTGCTAAGCTGATGGAAAAATTGTTGCTGTCTACGTGTTCTGGATGCAAGTACTTGTAGGGTTCCGCCTGCTTGAGGATCATAAATTCTTCTTCCATGGCCAACATGGTTTCCGATCAAAATATTCTTGTGAAACTCAGCCCAGTGGTTTTATTCATGGGATCTCAGTGGGCTTGGAAATTTCTGCACAAATCGATGCCATGTTTATTGACATGAAGGCTTTTGATCGGGTGTCTATCCCATCAGAGGAGAGACTCAGGGGTGAGGGAGAGCCTCATCGGGTGTCAGAGGAGAGCTGCAAGATTTGTTTCTGGATATTTTTGCTTTGATGCAAGTGTTGGGAGTGTCACATCCCTTTTACCTAAATGACTTGGGTTGGGATTTATGGGTTGGGATTCACTTGAGAAAGGAGAGTCCTACGCAGTCTTTCCTTCTTTAGGCACTGTATTCTGAATCATGGTGGATGGGGTGACGGACCACGGAGTCTCATCACAAACAACAACCCCACCAGAGCAAGCAAATTTATGTCTTTTGTTCCTCCTGATCTGTGGATAAACATTGACAGGCATTCATTTTTCTGTGGAATCAGCTTTCCCTCCCCGTAGATGTTCTCCATCTTTCCGAGGAAAAATTCTACTCTGTTGTTCAGTCTAAATAAGAGGAGAATATAATTGAAGTGTAGGTCGGTATTTATTCTGGTTGATGAGGCACTGATCAACCCAGATCATTTGTTTGTTGTTGGTTAGAGAGGGATTTTTAATAAATTTCCGATAATTATCGGAAATTTATATGGTAAATATATTTTATAATTCCGTTTCCGAATATTATGTTTCCGTATATTATATTTCCGTACTTGTTATCGATAATTATAAAAATTCCGATGAAAAATCAGAATCTCATGGGGTTTGGCTTAAAATGTTCCTAAAAGATTGACCTGCCCACAACTTGTGGTGAAAAGTGAAAAAAGCAAAATTTGATCAATTTTTAGTGATTTCTGTCACTTAAAGGAGTGTCAATCAATGTCAACTATGACTGAATTAATGGGACAGAGCAGGAAAACAAAATTCATTTAGAACCTAGTTGTCAGGTAGGAACCTTGGGATGTAATTTTTGTAAATCAGCAAGGTTAGAAATGCAGATTGCACGTTGTCCAGATTCTTTCTGGAGGAAAATCCTGCAATTTTTGGTCCAGCAGAGAGCCAATTTGTTATCTCATTTGAATTTTTGTGCAGAATTCTGCAGGATCGCTACTCTGAAACGTACAGCGGTGTATTTGGGCAATTGGAGAATCCAATATCACATGACATGGGAGCTGCTGACGTGGGATTTTTTAAATGGGATTCGATTATAGATGTAGATTGTAGATACAATTTCCTTTTAAAGATGGGATTGCCTGTTTTTTGGAGAAGTGTGTGACATCTCACATTTTATTTTCCAATTTAAGCCCTGATTTTACCCGATCATAGGTACCTAGACCAACTGTTGTTGACACCTTGTTTCAATGCTGTGAAGCAAAAAGTTTTGCTGGTTTCTGTTATCAGCAGTGTTTTCTCAACACTGATCATGTGTACAGGATGGCTGAGAATTGTGAGAATGCTTATCCAAGTTTCCAAAGGATGTACGAGCTTCTTCAGACTGAAGTTGCAATTCTTACAGGTTGGCACCGTAGATGTTTTTGTGCCATATAAACATGCTTTTAAAATAATATAAAGTTTTGATATGGCTTTATGTGGGCCTAATATTTATTATGGGGCAACAATGTGGGTTGGAGACGTGTGGGCATGAATGAGGGAAATGTTGACCAGTTTGTGTGCATTAAATCTGGCCTCTTTAAATAAAAACGTTTGACGAGTTGCACATTTTCATCCCGATTTACGATATAAAAAACATCAACAGTCATTTAATTTTCAAGGAGAGTTAGGCATATTCTGGATGGATGTTTGGAAAAATTTCTAGAATTTTTTTCCATTTTTTTGTCTCAATTTTGATTTTAATGAAATTCAGTCAAAAAGCAAAAGAGCACCTACCAATGTTGGTGCAAAGAAATTTTGATCTGGGTTTTAGACAAGAGATTGGTCTCAATCATTCAAAAGAAGCAACAATGGTTTTATTGCTTAACAATGGCCATTTAAATTCGCAACAACAAATTAGGCATAATCAAAACAGAACTAACCCTGCAATGTTCCAAACAAATGATCACACGTCCATGAAATTAGATGATGGAGTGCCATCTCAAATATCCAGTTGGGTGTTCCATCATATCCACTGAATCCAAATTGAAATGATTCGTGAGAAACCAGTTAAAAAAAACAAAATTTCACAGTGAAAAAGTCACCATTGAAAAACAGTGAAAAAAAGCCACCTCGGGAGGAATATGTGAAGAGCAATGCTCGTGACATTGCAGAGGGTTTTTGGAAAGAAAAACATGAGAATGCAAGAAAAACAAGAGAATGCTAAGCTGATTCTTGGAAGATGTTTGTGAAAATCATTCAATGATCATGTGACATTCAGTTGAACATTTTTCCACTAATCATTTTACGATGCCATGTGTTCTTATGCTTCAGATCTTTGAAGTGCAGCAGCAGTCTTAAGTCTACCTCCAGTTGATTGGTTGACTGGAATAGGTATCCTACCTGACGGAGGGTACCAATTCCTTTCTTATTTTTCTTGTTTTGTTCAGCCAGAATGTGGAAAATGGGACTCTGGGACAAGTCTTGATTTGGAAGATTCTTCTCTGCATTCTCATGTTGGTACATTGATCGGTATGTACCTAGTTACCTAGTCTTCTAACAGCTTATAGACCAACAATTTAAAAGCAGTGGTCGGCATATCTGGTGAGTAAAATAGTTGGCGAAACGATCACGTCAAAATTTGAAAACACAATAACTTGGGAACGTTTTCGGCACGACCCGCTCCGTCGTCGACCAAAATAAGACTGACATTTGATGGTCAGTCTTCTTTTGGTTGATGACGGAGCGGTCCTCTCCGAAAACGTTCCCAAGTTAGTTGTGTTTTTAAATTTTGACGTGGTCGTTTCGCCTACTATTTTACTTAACTTTAGACCTGCATGGTTGCTCATTTATGATTGGACAGGAGGTACCTGCCTGTGGTCAATAGTCGGCTGTCATATTTTGTAATCAACAGGTGCAAAGACCAGGGATGGCCATCTGGTCGTGACATTTCCCGATAATAAAAACCACTCCCGGATGTCGGATGAGAATTGGCAATATTTGCTTCTGTATTTAACATCTTTAATTTCGTAAGTTTGCTTGGTGCTGACCAATCTAGTTTGCTTGGGAGTTGCATGCAAAAGTAAGTTGTAGAGATTGCTTGGAGATGATGAGGTTTGGCTATCCATGTCGTCCAAGGTCTCCAGTGTGGCAAATTTGCAAATTGGGTAATTTCCTATTGTCTGATTCTGATTTCCCTGTTCAAACCATCTTTGCACACATTCAGCTGCCATTTAATGTTCCACTCTCTTTGTTGTTCGGAATGACTTTTTAAGTTGATAATTATCAAATTCCCCTCCAAGAAGAATGTTGCCTATGTGTGAAAATGTATGTGGTCATTCCAAAATACAAAAAATGATTGTGTTTTGGATGCATCTTGGAAGGATCTTCAGGAGTGTTCTGATGTTTCTTTGCGTTGATGTGAAGGCCTGGGATTTTTGTGAATCATGGCATGGTCTGTCATTTATTTTTTATTTTGAAACTAAATTGAGTAGTCTACCTTGTTTTATGGAAAGGCCAATGCCCAGAGACACGTAAAAATCGCGTTATGGTTTTGCATTTTTCGTTTTCCAATTTTGAAATTTCGCATTTTGTCGCTTGGCTGATTTCGCTTTCCATCGCAGGACTCAATTTCATGATGCCCATCCTTTATGGAGGTCAGCCAGAACCAATTATTTTGCTTGAAAATGCTGCTATTGCCACATGGTGCTTGAAAAGTGCTGAAATGGGATCGAACAAATTTTGAACCTGCTTCTTGTCAGAGTGTGAGAACCTGCGCAATTGTTCGATTTGCAAGAAAAACATCAGAATACAACACCACACCCCACTTGCCAGAATGGAGGAGAGGGGACTTGTTGCCAAAGACTCATTGTTCCGATGTGCGCACAATTCATTTTCATCAAAGAGCTGGCAGCCACAGCTGGGCTGCAGGAAGAGGATTTTTCGAACACCCAACTTGACAATCAAATTGGAATATATGAATGCTTGGCGGTATGTGGATAAACACAAAAAGAAATACAACGCCAACTCGTCTTGATGCAAAGAAGAGAGACGAAAATCGTCCCTCTGAAATGTGTTTCACTCTTTGGCCGCCAGATTAGAGCCACCGTCGAAAAAAAAAGGACAAGATCACAACTGTGCATTTGACCTGGCTTTTCCGGTTCCTTTTTGTCCCATTCAGCTTTTGCGCAAAAGTCAATTTCGCTGACAGATTTATGTGTTGTGTGATTTTCATTTCTGCACAGGAGGCGACTTTTTTTCCTCTGCATGAAAGATGCAGTCATCTGTTGCGTTCTTTCTTTTTTCCCCTGCAGTGCCTGCAATCGGAACACCATGCCATGCCCCTCGCGCTCGGGTTGCTAAACTCCGTGTCAGCAAAAAATGAGGTTTTATTGCTTGAAGTTGGAAAGGAGTGGTGAAGAGCAATTTTTCCATTTTGAAACAAATGCACTCTTTGCATGGTGTTTTCTCGGGAAGTTTTGTGCAAATCTGGAATTATTGTGACACTTTCATTTCGGGTGCAGATTTTGTGATGCTTCATGCAAATTTGGCACTTCGCGGTTTTTCTGAATTTTTTGTTCTCTTGGGTGTAATTTTCACTTTTGCGCACATTTTACACCTCCCGGTTGAGTTCAATCAGTTTGGCACAAGTTTTTAACATTTCAAGCGAATTGGACTCAACTGCATTTCTTTTGCGATTTTTGGTTGGCTCTCTTCCTGATGCGCAACGGAGTATAGTTCAAAACAAGTGCAACACAAGAAAAGGGGTGGAAAACAAGCATGCATGGACCACCTGTCGCGCTTATGTCCAAAGTGTTTTTCTTTTCTTTTTGTTTCTTTCTGTTCTTGAAGACCCACACAGGGTGTCCAAAAATTTGGTGACGAATCATGGAATTATTTTGCTTCCATTTTTCCGCCAAAATCCTTGCAAGCAGAAGCCAGAAAAGATTGACTTTGCGCCTCACCAGGACACAATCGATAACTTTTGGAAATAATCCAATGAAAAATTCAATGCGGCCAGAATTTTTCTCAGGGGGATTTCGATCAGCACATGATGGCTTGGAAAATTTTGATCACACTGTCCGGTCCTTGGGCACGGCAAAGCTGGAATGCAATTCATTTGGAGGCGCTTTTGTGCCTCATCGCACCTCTCCCTCCCCTCACTCCTGAGGATATCATTTACAAATTCTGCCATGATTTTTTCTTTTCGGGCCACCCACGTTTTTCCACCAGCAGCTTTTTGAACTCCATGCTTGCAGCACCAGCATTCCCTGCGTTTGCGCAGCGCGGTCCTTCAGCTGGGATTGTGGGCTAAATGCTGGGATGCGAGCACTGTGCTTTGGGTTCAGTTTATGTTCAAATCAGAGGTCATTCACCCGTGTCTTTCATTTCTTTGCGCTTCCCCCTGATGTTTGAAAAAGAGCGGTGGGGGTTGAATGTGCAAACGGACAAGATAAGATGCATTTTATTCAACAAATAAAAACAACAATAATTGACGGCAAATGAAGATTCTTTTTTTCAGTTCCATTTCCAGGAGAGAATATTTTTTTTGCCACCCACGATTTCTTTGATTTTTTTCAATCGATCGCCAAATTTCGCTTGATTTCGCTCCAAAAAGCGTTTATCGCTAATTTTTCGCGATTTCGCTGCAAAGGACGAATTTCGCATTTTTCGCGAGCTTAAAAAGAGACTACACAACGCCAACAACAAGACTGTCTTGTCCCCTCTTCGAAATTCCAATGAATGACAGAGTTCGCTTTGTCGCTACGAGCGATTTTTACGTATCTCTGCCAATGCCATATGAATTACCTAAAATAGTAAAACAGCAATGAAACAATAATTCACAAAGTTTAAACTGCAGCATTCTATTCTTGAAAATCTGAATCTGAATTGAGATTTACAGCTTTTTGAGTTTGTTTGAAAAATTAGGACCAAGTTGCAGCTATGCCCCCATTTGAAAATCGCAGAGATATATTTCCCCATCCCCGAGCCCTTTGATAAATTTTAATTAGAAATATGCAGAATACTATAACATTAATTGATTGCCCAGAAGCTGGAGGAATTAATAATTTTAAGGCTGACAAATTTGGCACAGAAAATGACAGTGAAAAGTTCGTTTGATACCTACCAGAAATCAATTATTTCTTTGCTTTCTCGGTATCTTCATACCATTGAATATCTGTGCCACTGTTCAAAGTTTCTGTTTTCCATTGTTTGACTGAAATATTTTGCCCTGTCTTTCCTTTCCTAGGGAGCATCAATCCCAGCCTTGTTTTGTTATGGTTGTCGACAGAAGATCGGACAAATGGAGTTCGGTTAAGTCAGTGCTTCTGCGGATCTCGGTTAGTTTTACTTTCTAAATACCTATTTAACATGTCCATATTTTACATTTTAAGAAAAAAATATTGCGACCTATTTTCATGGAGCCCTTCTGGTGAGCACTTTCCTGTTGGCATTTCACCTCCCAATTTAGCTTTTATCTTTTTTAACATTTTTTTTATCATATAACCCATTATCAATCCAGTCGTTGCATGTTTTAATTTCTGGGGGATAATAGGCGTGGGGGAGAAATAAATAACTAAAATAAGAATTAAATAACTCATGGGAAATGCTTGTTCATTTGGAGTGGGTACTTAGGTAGGTACATACCCACCTACTTACTTAGGCCTATTTTACCCGATGGTTATCAGGTAATCACACTTTTTTGAGTTGCTTAACCAAAAGATTTTCTTAACATTTTGCTTTTCCATCTCCAGCAGGCATCAGTACAATAGATTTTGATGCACTTTGAAATGTTTATGTGAAAAAAATCATCCAGTGGTGTTTTGGTTGGCAGAGCTTGTCAACAGCAAAAACCACAAAAACAAGTGGTTGACAGAGCTTGTCGTCATTTAGTTCTACATGGGGAACAGCATAAAGATAACTATGCACTGTGCATGGCCGAGATTCAAAGTCAGGGTTGGTGCTAAGTTGGAGGTTAAAGTTGCAGCAGCCTGCCAAAGTAGGACTTGGGGTGTTTGTTTGTCAAAATTTCAGAGGGAGAGAAGGGGAAAGGAATTTCGCATAAATAGCCGGCATGGAATTTTTTGCAGAGCCCCATGTTGTTTCTTAGGCTCCGTGCACTCGTCGAAACAAACAAACTTTGAGAAGCGGACTGCATGTCAAGCACAAATTTTTGGGAATTCATATTGGTGAGAAGCTCCACCAATGCAAATATCAATCAATTGCAGGAAAATGTTCGCTGCTGGGCGAGAAGGTCCACTAATGCAAATGTCAATAGGTGCATAAGAATGCAGGAAAATGATCGTTCCTGGGCGATAATCTCCACTTGCAAAAATGTCAATTGGTGCATAAAATGCAGGAAAATGTTCGCTGCTGACACATTTGTCTGACAGTACGATGAAACTTCATGGATGGAACTTCTGGTGTCTCGCATTTTTCGGAGGGACAAGAGAAAAATTGCCCTCATATCTGGCGGTACCAAAGTTTCTGTTCAAGGGAATCTCATGATGGAACACCCTGAATGTGAAAAGCCTGTGCAGATGCATAATATTTTGACAATGAAAAGTTTGCAAATGCAACTGCAACTGATGCAGTTGACGAGTCACAGCGAGGAAGCACTGTTGGTGCATAGACCTATCAGAAATACCACGGTGGACAAGCAGGATTCCATCGCCCATCTCATTTCTGGGTCTGAAAGCCATGGAACAGAGTACCACCACTGTTTTTTCACTCACAATTTCATGCTTTATGTCAAAGTGATGAAATTCAGATCTCTTTGTGCCGACACATTCCTCATTGCTTGCCGCAACTTTCGTGGGTTGGATGCTGCAAACCTTAAAAATCAGCCTGCCAGAAAACCATGGGTCATGCCGCAAGTACCTAAATCTTATTTTTTTTTATGTTTTGTCAATGGCCGAAATGCTGATAAGAATTAGCAAGAGTGTTTAACTGATTGATGTTTTGATCAAAAAATGGATGGTTAAATCCTTTCCTCGATTCCTGTGAAAACACAACTTCTGAGTTCATGCCAGAAGTAGAACAATTTGCTGGTAAATGTTCGTTGCAATAAAAAAATGCACCGTTTCGACCCCAAAACATTCAAAATAACTGACCCCCGTTTATCAATTTGCATAGAGTCCAGTAGATCCCATTATCCAGGCATAGGTGTCAGCAATACTTGGCTACCAATTCCATACTGGTAGAGAAACAACCTGGGCATGGAAGAAAAACTTAAATCCATGCGAGAATACTGCTCGTTTCCCACTTTTACTCTAGATTTAGGTACTTTCGCACTTCTTTTGGTTTTATTCTCACAGCCTCAATCAGCTGTTTTTCACATTAGTCCCCCGGAGAAATGTCAACCATGAACACATGGTTATTCTGCAAATTTGTTGCCATTTCACCTCAGACAGAAAAGTATTTGAAAAAGAGGTCCGTCCTATACTTGCAACATGGATGATATTGTCATCTTCTTTTCTTTTTTTTTTCAGGAATGCTTTTTTGCACAAGTTAATCTAGTCCTTGTTCTTCGACCAAGTGGCTTTTTGCAAAAAGCCTGGGCGGAGGTCAGCTCAAGATTCTTCAAGGAAGAATTTCGCTTTAAGGTGTGTGTGCAGGACCACTCCCTGCTCTTTTGTGTGAATTTTTCATAATTGTCATGCCGCTCTTTGTAGAAAGTTGAGCAGAATCTATTTGATTTAACTGAGGTCTATTATTCGCAAAAATACTTGAAAATTTTGCAATGGTAAGCTTCAATGTTCACGGGTTCACCACTTGCTTCCATTGTGTCCACACTGTTTTTTTTTTCCACCATATTTGGATTTCGTTTTACGAATGGAAAACAAAGATGAGTGGTGGGTACTGAGAGTCAAAAGATAGAAAAGTATGTGGATCTGTACCCCTGGATTCAAATAGGTACCTACTTGTCGAAAGTTCGGACTGATTTTTGATTCTTAACATTAAGTGCATTCCCTGCTTATTTATTCAGAACCTAGCAATGATTTGCACAGTGTGTTTTTGCAAGCTGCAGTTCACCTCAATTGCATTACAAGAATATGAGGGCATATTTGCATATCCGAATATTTCACCATTTGTTTTCTGGTTAAACTGAAATAATTATTGTGAATAAGTAAAAAATTCTTAATCTTGGAATGTAGGTAGGCATTTGAAGAATTAAATGGAAGAGTTGAAGACAGAGAGAATTTTTCAATTTTAGCTGAAATATCACTTTTAAGAAGTCGGACCATGCTCTGTAATTTTGGACGCTACGTAGTTTTATTGGTGTTTTTTCACTCCTCGATGTTTTCGGCCAATTAATCATCTGTCCATTTCTTGGCAGCGAGTGTTGTGAATTGGGCATCGGCGGATTTTTTAAAACAATTTTCATCTGAAAGGCATTTTGTGATTGGATGTGTTTACTTCAGACCATGTGTCGGCCATTTTTAGAGCTAACAGGCTGAAAATTGGTGATATGCACCATTTATGACAAAAATAGTGTCATTCAGATTTTAGATGGATTGGTAACGATTTCTTTTATGTAAAAAATACATGGGCTGTTGACTTTAAAGAGTCAAAAGAACTTCGATTGAGCTGTCCAGTCCAAAATTCAGTGGTTACAAGCAATAAGGGGATAAGTCATAAAATGTGAATTTTGAAAAACACTGTTTTTATTCCTGAAATGGCAGTGGGTAAAAACTGGTGTCCAAATTTTGGTCCAGGTCATGTTGCCCGCATCCTGCGTTGAATGTGACAAAGAAAATGTAATTTTCAGTTCAACTTTTTTTTTAAAATGACCTCTTATTGACTTATCCTGTTGTTGCTTGTTCTTTTAAAAGAAGAATACTCCTTTCCTGAATGGTTCAGTCAACTACACAAACAGGATAAGTCATCCAGAGTGTTTCCAAAAAAGTCAAGAAGAATGAATGGAAACAGCTTGGTATTGTGGGTTGTGAAGTGTGTCGTCATTGTTGTTTTAACAGGTGTTCCATTTTCCAGTTTTTGCTTGTTGAATAAAACAACTACCTACATACTGCGTAGGAAAAATGTTGACCAGTGCAACTTTCCAAAAACAATGCCCGGATCAAATTATTTATTGATCTGGGCATATTGTTGCAGACAGATAGGTTTTCAATGAAATGGTGAATTCGCTTGGATAACATATTGATCAATGAATCTGCATGAACGTTTCTGATTAGGTAGGTAGGTATTTCATTTTGAAAAAACAGCACACAACCGGGCAGTGTCTGCAGTTGAAAAACTGACATCTTGAGAACAAAAAACATTGAAGAAAAAAGGAGCATGGCGTGTGCTTGACAATAAACAAAAGGAACACTGTATTTGCTGATCAAATCCAAATTCTGCATAAAAACCCAATTTTTCCAAAGCTGTTGATAAGATCGAATGCAGTCCATTCAGTCGTGAGACAATAAAAATAAAAAATAGGAAACATATGCTGTAGTACCTAGGCACTTGTATCCTGACAGATGAAATGGCTTACAAATGGATCAACTGAATCTCCAAAGTGTGCTGAATGTGTTTCAATCCCATTTCATCAAAACAAAGCTCTTTGTTCATAAATTCCAAATTGGCAGAAGGCAAATTTGAACAAATGCCAAATTCATGGCAATTTGAAGGAGTTTCAGGTTTCGAAATCAATCAGACTCTGAAAAAGGCTTTGGGGGAACAAAAGTTTTCTTCTCTGACAGTCAAGGTGAAGTCAATCTCGAATCTCCACAATATTGCCAAATATTTATTGGCACACATCACAGCAAAGAACAATATAACTTCTGAACAATGAAAGGTACAGACTAAGATACTTGGCACAGAAGTTTTCAAGCAAGTAATACCTAGGTATAGTAAGTGCAAAGGGAAAAAAGTTTGTTAATATAGCAGTATTTTTACTGGAACTCCAACATTATGCAAAAGTCCTCATTTATCATCTTCACATCCAGGATCAAATTCTGCATGTGATGATGTTGCCAGGTTCAGATTGGTAGAACGTGTGGTGCATGGGATCGATGAGATCAATCAAAGAACAGCTTCTTCTTTTCAGGTGTTATCCGGTTTAGAACTGAGTAGACTGGAGGATGTCATTGATGATTGCTCTTGATCTTTTCCTCATGTTCAGAATCATGAATGGGTCATGGTGACTGAGTCTGGAAACTCGTATCTGTATTCAATTTGAATCGAATGAGCTCCTGCTCCCTCATCTCCTTGAAATCCAAAAAGTGTTCCATGTTCATCTCACCGAAAATGAACGGATAGCGGCCTGGACACATCTTTACCAAATTATACCAATCCCTGGCAACTTCTGGTTGGATTCGAGTTGTTTTTTTTTGCACGTTCAATTCTGGCATGGTCCGTGGCACATTCCAATCAGGTATGACCTCCCCCCAGACAATGCTCGATGGTTGTGAGATAGTCGAACGCTTTTACCACCGATGAAAACATCCCTGCACAATTGTGATTTCGGTTTTGACTTCCACATATATCATAGTAAAATATCACATGAGTGATCTCCCTTTTGTCTAGGCTGGTTAACGCAGGATGCGATCTCATTCGATCCATGACCGGCCACCCGTCCATGCCACATAAAGCATAACCTAAATACTATACTTTTTAGTGAGAATAATCCTATGGTTAGATTGTATGTCCAAAGGAGGCACTTGTAGAATGCATCATTGGCTGATGAATTTGGGTTTGGAAGACCTGTTGAAGATCCATCACTGCCACCTCAGTCTTGTCAGCTTGCGAAGTCCAAACCTTGTCTTCTCGCTTCGAAGCACATGCAGATTCTGCTTTTGCAAGGTGTTCATCATGCTGTGTTTTTGATTGTGCTTCTGTGTCTTTTGACATGGTTGCTACCAACCTGGAAAACCTGGAATACTCAGGGAATTTTTTTTGCACCCTGGAAAACCTGGCAAACTCAGGGATTTTTGGAAAAAACCCTGGAAAACTGAAAATTTCCAGAAAAACCAAACAAAAAAAAAGAAAACAGAATTTCACAACATTTTTTTTAGTTTACATTTTTTTTAATTTCCAACGATGACACCTGAAGAACATTCTTGTCTTGCAATTTTTGTCTGCACCCTCCCATTTTTGTCTTGTCCTCGGATAAAACCCTGGAAAAAAGCCCTGGAAAAAACTGAGAATCCTTCTGGAAAACCTGGAAAACTCAGGGAATTCCGATTTTTCAAAACAGCAGCAACCATGTTTGAAAGCTTAATCTGTAGTGACAAGCTGTCACATGTTTTGCATGTGTTCAATTTTGGTTTTTTGAACTTTGTTTCATTTCGGAATTCTGTGTATGATGCAGGTGTCACTTTTTTCTTTTGGCAGTAATTTGTGTACATTGTGTAAACAGTGGACTTGTTCAGGTACCCACCTAACAGGAAGAAATTTCTGACCTTCCGTGTTTAAGTATTAGTATTTTTGCCGGTGAGGACTCATCCTCTCCATAATGGACATCATCAATACTTCCACAGAGCAAAGGCTCATTCCGAATAGTTGATATTTGGTCTCTTGAAATCACAGCAAAGCGAGCTTCATTTTCCTCTATGTCACCGAACCATCTTACAAGGGCACATTTGCATGGCCTGAAGTTGTGCTTCTATCTAAACCCCCCCTTCCTAAACCTTCCCTTGCGACTTTCAGCCATAGTCACTTTCACACAAAATCTCACCAGTTACAGAGTCTCATAACATAACACCCTAATCTCAAGAGCAATGTTGCATAAAATGAGCAGTGAATGTACACAAAAACCAAGACATTTAAAAACAATGGCATTTTGGAAGCCACAAAAAGGATAAGTCCGTGTTTGACTGATAAATGCGCGAGTTAAAACAGGATAATTGGACTTATCCCGTTTTTGATTTCAAAAACCTGCTCTGAAGCAACTTGCAACAACAGGACACATTACTAATCCCCTTTTTACCCAAAGTAATTCTTTCATGGGAGTGAGATGTCCTCTTTTTGACTGTGTATTGTAAAGATTTGAGGCACCAATGACTTATCCTGTTTTCACAGAATTGTGGGTATGGGAATAAGCTTCAGTTTGGTGCACTTAACTCATTTTTGCCAAAAAACGACTTATCCCCTTGTTGCTTGTGACCACTGAATTTCTCCCATCACTTTTTTCGGTTTCATGCCAATTTATGGTAGTTTTCAGTGTTTAACCTATGGCATCCCAGACATGAAATCCTGCCTGCATCACCCAGGGTGCCCACTTTCTGGAAAATCAGGAATTTTCATCTTATCAGGGGAAATCACGGATAATGCTTCAAAAAATTAATAAATCCCGGAATTTTTCAATTTTTAACATTTTAACAATTTAGACAAGAAGGTACTGTAGACAAGACAATTAAACAAGTGCTACACAGTTCTACTTTTGAAATTTTTTCATGTTTTGCTAGTTGTTTTTATAGTTATCGTGTCACTTCAAAGGGTCAGGGAAAATTTTGGATTTTGGTCAGGGAATTTGAAAAAGGAAATTGAGTGGGAACTCTGATCACCTCTTACAGCATGAAAATATGAAGGACATATCTTGGAAACTGCTGGAGCTTGGCGGCCCATATTCAGCACCAATAGTCAAATTCAAGTAGCTACCAACGTTCAATGGTTTGCTGCAGCTTAGGCTGATTTTAATTTTCTTATCTACTGGCTTCCTTCATTGAAAGGTTTAATTTTCAGTTTTTCCTGATGATCCTCCAAATTGGTTAATTTATTGGCCAAATTTATTTTTGTTTTTTTTTTTTTGTGTTTCTACAGGTTGTTGTATGTGAAAGCTTAGATGATCTTTACAAGTATGTTAGTCCAGTTCAGCTCACGTCAGACTTCGATGGCTCTCTTTCTTACAACCATGAGAGGTTTATCCAGAAAAGAAGGGTGAGTGATTGTGCCAGTGGATTTGTATCAACAGGTAGGTGGTACCTTCTCACACTTTGAAATTTTTACGCTATTGGGCTTATCGGCTAAATCGCTACACTGAAGTCAATTTTCAGCAGCTGAAAACATTTATTGTTTCAATGATTTGAATTTCTACCTCATTCAAAAATGAAAAAATGAACTCTGATTTAAATTATTTTGATATGATTGCCAAATTACATGTGAAATGTGAAACAGTTTTTTGTGAAAATTCTAAATTTTAACTTGGAACCTCCCTAAAGTTTTGGATTCGGCCTATAATTATTGGAAGTTTGGCAAATTCCCCCTCCTGTCACTCTCTCCCCCCTTCTCTCTCTTTCTCTTAATTTTTTTTAACAAAAAACTCCAAATTTGACCAAATTGTTGCTCAAATTATTTGTAACTTTCCCTTCTATCCTTCTCGAAAATGGTGCAGGCAACGATGGCAATTCCCAGCTAAAGATATACATACGAGATAGGCATGCATCGTACATAAGTCCAGTGCAGTGCAAGTGATCAAACTTCATTCATTTTTTATTTTTGCAGGACATTGAAGAATTGAAAGGAGTTGCAAGATGCTTTGAGGCAAGAATTGAGGAGTTCTTCAGGCATTTGGAAACTAGCGAACCTCCAAATTCGGTTTTTCTTGCTGAAGATCTGTTTGATTCACAGGTACCAACTTGCCCACAAACAGCAGTTTTTTATATGTTGTTTGTGAGCACTTGCGAAGGTAAACTCTGTTGATTTACCACTGCGTAATTTGAATGTTTTCGGGTATTTCCCAACTTTCTATTTGATCGTTTCCTGATTATGGCATCCAGGGCAATCTATTCGCTGGTGATGCAACCTAATGTCAGCTAAACACCTGACCTAACCAGGAGGTTAGGTTAGGCTATGTTAGGGTTTGGATATGTCAGTGTCCGGTCAAGTTAAGTTAGCGTAAAAATGACATGTGTCACCATTGGGTGGATGCTGCATCCAGTGTAAATCTTGATTCAATTCACCACCTAATTTTTGAGCCATTTTGCCACTTTTTGGCATCAGGTCCTGTGATGGAAGGAAAATTTCCTGATGTTCTGGCAATACCTGTTTAGTCATCGACATGTTTACAGACAGAAAAGGCATTCTTACCACATCTTTGGCATTGTCTATGTATTGGTTCAAAGTGATGATGGTTAGGCACCTTGAAATTCTGATTGTTACTTCATGAGTCTAGCCGAATCTTGTATGCAGGATGGAAAAAACTTCATCACACGAGTATTGATTTGGAACAATAACTGCGCGGCAAGACCCAAGGCAGGATTTTGACTGCTGCTCGCCCAAGACCGGATTGGGACTGAAATATAAAAAAAAAGAAAGAAAAAGAAAGCAAAACTCAAACGTCACCATTTTGCTTGTTTTAATTTAATTTAACGTTAATTTGCATGGGCTAGGCCCTGGCGCAAATCAGCAATTCAATGAAGAATAACATTAATGAAGAATATCATGAATGTACAAGGATGAAAGCACTCAGATAGTATCAGCTAGTTGCATAACTTAGAACTTGTAACATTGAAACAAAAAAGATGTTATAATATCCCACGCTGTTCGGCCAGCCATGACCCTATGTTGCTTTTAAAGGTAGCCACACTTATATTCTCACCATTTCCAAGGACACTAGGATGTAGCAGATTCCATTCATTGACAGTTCTAGTGACAAAAGAATATTTTCCAACATCCTTGTAGGAGCACTGTGCTCGGAGTTTAAAATCATGGTCATGCCTCCCCAAGTAGCTTGCAGGAGCTAAAAACTCTTTTATATTTGACCAACCACCAACATTGCTTAGTCCGAGAAATAAAGTTTGCAGTTCATCTCTCCAGTTCAAGGCACACCCTGGTCTTGCTTGGTAAGATTGGGACTGGTATAATCTCAAAAGGTCTGGGACAACAGAAAAACTTGGACCAGACAACAGACCAACTTGGACGTATGATCTTGTATCCTTTGTATCTGTTGAAAATTACTTGTGGATTTGATTTGAAAACACTTTTGCTGCTGAACCTGATGTTCAGAGGATTGGGCATTGCCACTGCCACAGTGTCAGCAGTCGCCACAGGTTCATCATTGTTGTTGAATTTTTATTTCAGAGCCGTGAATATGAGAAAATTGAGAAGTATTTGGGTGACTTGCTGAAAACTGCAGAAAGCTTGCTCCAGAATATTCTCCAAAATGATGAGACTGATTTGATAACACATGTTAATATTTCAGCTGTGGAGAAGTGAGTGCCTTTAAGAGGTTTATCAGCTTGTTGGATTCTTATTTTTTTTTTTACATTGACAGCAATCAAGAGGGGGTACCTGTGGGAAAAATAATACACAAATGTTTGTTTGCACATTTGGGCCAAAATAATGCCTACCAAAAACCGTTTTCCTAGCTCATGTTTCTTAACCGGTCAAGCCCGAGCGCCGTACATTGATGTCCGCTAAAAAAAAACTGCGCGGACGAGCGACGTAGATAAACATCAAGACCAACATGATGTGATTCTACGGACGACGTAAATAAACATCGGCATGGGGATTCCATTTTCAAGGGATTTGAATTTAATTACGTAATATCAGCACCACTCGATCGCGAAGGTGAACGGAAAGAGGAAAAAACAGCGATCCAGCAGACGTTTATTCCGCCAAAATCGGTCCAACCGTTTTCAATCAGCGCACTTTTCAAATTTCCCATTTTTCGTTCTTTTGTCCATTGTCGAAGGCGCCTTTTTTCACGATGACGCAACATCAGTCGCCTGCCGAAATTCAAATTTTCGGGCAGCCGACAGCAGCGCGATCTCACGGATGCTTGTTTCACGTGATTTGCTGCAACCGTTTGGAAATGGCGTCGCATTGAAATTACCTGTTTTTTCCCGTTTTTGCTCAATTTTGATGCGGTTTGAAGCGTTTTGTGGGTATCTTGGCCGTTTTTTTGTGCGGTTTTTTTTTTTTTTGTTGAAAACATTAAATTATAGGCGATTTTAATGACACAGAGCAGAAATCTGGCTTGGTTGGGCGGGAAATGCATGCATTTCCGATTTTTCCGTTTTTAGAAAATCCTTGCAGAAATTATTAATTCCGTCGGGGGCGACACTCCGTGTTTCCGAAACGTGTGGAAAAACATTTTAAAACCAGAATTCGCAATTCCGGGCTTTACCGGTTAAGAAAAATTACTAAAAGTGTGATAGACAGCATGTTGGGAGAATTTGGGCTGGCAGTGTCCAATGCTGATGAAATTTTGCATGAAGGCGAAGGAAGCATCAAAGAAACTAAGAAGCCGTTTTCTCATTTTCTTGCCATGTTTTGCATTTCAACCGCTAAACTGGACTGTGCCGGAAAAGCGCTATTAAATGCAGCTTTTGGCAATAAAAGCCTCTGTAACTCCAAAAGCAAGCAAAAAATGCAAAATCTGGCTCCGTCACTAGTTTGTGCCAATTTTCAAGATTCTTGAGTGAAAACCCTCTGAGATACGTCAATTCTAATAAAAGCGATCCTACGAAAACGGTGTTTTCTGAAAATAGGAGAAATAATCAAGATCATTTTCAGGTTTTCTGTTGTTTTCAACTACCGCTACATGTTCCGCCAATGTTGAATGCAGCTGCAACTTGAAAACAATTTATAAAAAAATATATACCCAGAATGAAAAATGTAGAGAATGATTTGCTATATGAAGTAACACAGAAAACAGAAAACAAATTTTCAAATCAAAATTCCAAATTTTCCACAGGTCCCCCCTTGACACTGTCTTCAGGTCTTGTTTTGCATGGTGCAGTTGTTGAAAACCCAATCTCCACTATTCGGACTGTGACATTGACCATTTCTCTTGAATTGAATCTGTCATATACGAATTTTCATTAAGCTACTGATGCTTGTCACCTAGAACTACCGATATTGGTGGTCAGAATGATCACTTCGCTGAAGTTTGAGAGTCACCTGATGCCCTCCCATTTCGCTTAAGAGTTCGTCTACTCTGTCTGTCAAACTCATCCTATTCCAATGAATGATCAGCTTTATTCATGCGTCGAGTTCCATCTTGAATCTGAACATTCGCGAACACTTTGCGCATTGCATAATTCTTTGTCGAAATATTGTCCAATGACCTGCAGAAGGCTTTTGGATTGTTTGGAAGAAGTGATAATTCCTTCCTTGAGCCACACATGATATGTGTGAAATGTTTACTATTTCAGCTACTCTGCTCAACCTTCTCCTTGTCTTTTGCTTTTATTTGTTCGTTGAAACAGGCAGTCTGCTTTTTTGTCAGCGTTGAATCAACAGCTGATAAGCAGATGGCAGCAACAGAGATCGAAATTGCAAGCATGGGTGGAGTTGCGGAAATTTGAACAAAGTTTTAAGGAGCTGCAGGTATTTTATGTAATCATTGTCTAGCTTCTTCTTGTATGATTTTACTGATTCCAGTCATTTCTTTTCTAACATTGGCTTCTAACAAGGCTGTGGTTTTCACCAGGTGATGCTGGAAAATATCTGTTAAAACTTCCATGGTTTTTATTGGCTTGCATTTACTTATATGTTTCTTTTATTTCCATTTTGTGCTTGACTGCCATTTGCAGACACATCCTGTAAAACTGTTCGCCGGACTTGAACAAAAATCGATGTTCACAGCTTTGACATTTACAACATTCTTCTGCTTGCTGATTGGTTGAAAGATTGAAGATTCTCGATTTTCATTTTTTATCAGATTAAAAGTCCTATTTGTTGCAGTTCGAAGAAAAAGGTTGGCCGTTTGTAAACTAATCGCTCATAGTCAGATTTCAGTTTTCTCTCTGCTCTCTCAAATCACCCAGTCCTTGAGAATTACCTGAGATGTCAAGAAATTACATTTTGGCTGGTGAACAATTCTGGCATTTCTCGATTATCATCATGGTCACAATGTCATTCATTACCTACGTGAGTGCAAGTAATTTTGTAAGGCTGATCTCTTTATCAAAGTAAATGAAAGTGTTCACATTATTTTAAGTTTGAGTTGAAAATATCGATTTTCACCTTCATGTGGCATGGTGTCTATTTTTTAACAAAAATAATACGCGAGTCGCATAATTCCTATCGCAGAGCCTTTTGCACAAACTTTTTGTTGTCCTCGTTTTGTTCTTGTTTGTGAATTGTGACATCTTATATAACTTCTCTGAGGTACCTAACATCCCTCGTTTTCTGACTAAATGTATTTCTCTATATGCTTTTTCTTCTGTGTCTTGTCTTCAGCCCAACCTTGAAATGGATGTGCGGGATCTGAACGAGGCAGTTGACCTCGGCGATAGCGTCACAGTTATTAACAAACTAATCCAGGATTTTGATAAATTGGAAACTAGGTGTTTGGTGAGTGTTGTTTACTTTGTGCATTACTCTATCAAGCATTTCATTTTTGGTTAGATAATGGATGGTGTCCCCCATTTTCAGTTCTCATTAAATTTGGATCCAAAATTATCAAATCCACACACAAATTTTAAATTATTCCTATCATAATATCAATGAGGTGAGCTAGCCTTCACACAATGCAAGAATCAAGCATTCAGCAGCACCACTGGCGGAGAAGTGTGAACTTCCAATCTTTCTTTGTCATCCATTCCACGTTTGAAACGATACTGTACGAGCATCTGCATGTATAGGTACCTATTTCTATCACCATGTACCTTTTTAGCATGTGCACCACGAACGGGAATGTCAGGAAACTTAATAAAACACTTGAAAATGCCTGACAGCCAAATCAGTCTGTTCTTTGATATGTGTATAAAAGCGACAGTTCGCTTCCGCTTCATGGAACTTCTTCCGGCAATTCCTTGGCCTGAAGAAACTCCATGAAGCAGGAGCAAAACATTGCGTTTATACGCATTTCAAAGAACAGATGGATTTGACTGTTTGTCGATTTCAAGTATTTTATGATGTTTCCTTCCTGTCATGCACCTGCAGTAATCCCACTGAAGTTTCTAAATTATTGATGCTGTCTATTTCGATGTCTGAAAAGTTCAGTTTTTTGTGCTCCATGCTTCCATGCACAAATTCCAAAATTCGGAAGCACCACACCAACAAACTTATTTAAATGCTAGAGAACCTATGAAGGAAGGGCGTAAATTTGGCAGAGTTGTTCAACTTGAGATCGATCTTACCCGGTTGAGTTTGACGATTTCCACTCTCCACACGGATTGAATCTGGCTCACTTTCCAAGACCATCGCCATGCCACCTTTAGGGCTGACTGAAGACTAGCAGAGCACGATCTTCAGTCGACTCTGAAGATGGGACCACAGTTGTCTCAATAGGTGAACCAGATTTAATCCATGTGGAGTGAGTGGAAATCGTCAAACTCACCTGGTAAAAAAGTGATTTTGAGATATTTGAATATTCTTCAGAATTATTTTGTACTGAAAATATGCGGATCATAGGCATTTTGCATAGCATTTTACATGGAGAGCTCCACCATTGCAACAATGCAAAAATTCAGCAATGGGTTTTTTGTTGGTTTCTCGACTTGCTTCGAAGAGATTTTTAAATGAAAATGATGCGAAAGAGAAATGAAAACTTTTCTCGTTGTGAAATCCTTTAAAGTAGAATAGAGGGACACGCTCCATACTGAATTAATATCCATTTCATTTTCCTTACAGGCCAATATCAAACTTGCAAGTAAGCTGCTTTCAGTGGGTGAGGAATTATCCTCATTTGAGCTTATTGTTGATACCCTGAAGCCAAAGTGTTCTCTACTGGATGATCTGAAGTTGAAAATAGAACTGGTCTTGCAAAGCGTGCTGAGATCCTAAGGAAGTACCACGATCTTCACAAGTGCATTGAGAAGGTTTGTGGTTTATTATGTAATTGAATCTTTTGTAAATTGGAAAGTGGTCAGTTCCTCCATCGTGAGAACGATGAGGGCTTCTCTGTTCTGCCCTGCATCATTTGCCATGATCTGGAAGCTATTTTTTCTTTGTCCATGTCTTGTGTGATGTGATCTGCTCTTCCAGCGTTAAAGAAATTTCACGGTAGAAACATTTGGATTCCTGGTAGGAGATACCATTGGCCATTTAAAGGGCAAACAACAAAAGGTGAGAATGATTAATGATAACAAAATGCTCTGCAGAGCAGAATTTTTATTGTGAGTGTCTTAAGTTGTCCACGCATTAGTGATATGCTCTGCTACTTACCCGTATGTGACAATAAAACATTGTTTTGATTGACGTAGGTCCATTACTCTGCCTACGTACGATCTCAACTTTTATGCATTTGGTAATGATTCGCTAAAGTTTCATTGTTGCCATTTTTCATAAAAAGTTTGTTGCCATTTTTCATACAAAGTTTGACCACTAAAACTGCATCAGTACACGTATTACTGAGGTCATAAACACCACCTGTCCTGTGTTTATTCACCATGCCTTTGTTAGGTGTTCGAGAATTCTTCTGCAGTGAAGAGAGAAGAGGGGCAGAGTCACTGGAAATTTACAAGAGCTTCACAATTTTGCTGAATATCTTAAATTGTTTGAGCAGAATCAGTTTGATAATTAAATGCTTTCCAGATGCATATGTTGGGCCAA